>JAGVSL010000233.1:0-80122 GCA_022494535.1 Himalopsyche phryganea
TTTGATGATGATCAATCATCCGCCGGAGTGGTGGCAAAGGTTTGCGTACATCTTTAATAGTCCGCACATAGTTATTAACAATTCCGTCTTAGCGCCATCGTCCGACCTATACTTTCACTTATTTCAGTTTAGCTATATATATATATATAGTGCTTAGAAGAGATAGACAATATGATGTCTTCTCACGTATTCAAACATCATAATATGTATTTAAAATTAAATTGTTTAAGTTGAGTGATGTTATTTTAATCGTTAAAATAAATGCCTTGCAATAGTATTGATTATGCGTTATTAGATAGAGCTTCTCGTAATGGTTTAAATAAGGGTGATGAATTAATGTTTGAGCATTAAGGAGATTATTGCATTGATTATATCTATTAATTTCCAGTTGTTTTAAGAAATGTAGCCTGTGGCCCCCTATCACGTTCCGTTTTAAGTTCCGGTAACTTTGAAAATAATAGCCAAACAGACAATTTTCTCCTAGTTTGTAAATAATTATCGATAATAATACGAAAATGTCTACGCCAAATGTTAATATTAAAAAATTAATCATCCGATTTATTAATTTTTTTGTCTGGCATGTGCTGCTGACTAATCATTCTCAGTTTTGAAAATAAATAATTTTTCCAACAAATGTCTTTTTGCCTTTGGGGGTTACGATATGACATATATTTGCAGGGTAACTGACCTAAGTGTATGTTATTCGGCCAACAGTGGTCCGTTACTCGGATAAATGTGCGTATTAATACGAACAAAGAAAATATGTATTACTAATTGACCTATACATTATAACCGTCCATTTAAAGGTCTGAATAGGCTATAGCTCTAGGTATTGTTGCTTACTTTATACTTAATTATTTCAGGTAGCAGGATTTGGCTTAGTACAAGCTGATTCGGATGCTGTTGCCGACGTGCTGAAAACAACTTCAATGCCAATTATCAGTAGGAATCAATGTAGGCTGGATTCCCCCCCAGAATTTGAAAAGTATATTATATCTGATAAATTGTGTGCTGGGTACCTTAATGGCAAGTATTACATTTTCTTGTTCACTATAAATGAATATTATATGACAGTTTTCATGAGGGAAATCGGTCTTGATCATTATAAGCATGTGAAAGTAGTACAAACAATATGTGTTTTATTTTTAAAATACAACACCTTTCCATCAAAAATTCGACAGTTAACACCTTGAAAGATTCCACTGCGACATTCAAACCCTACTCTCTTACTTACTTGATGGAGTATTAGTAAGAATTAGAACTAATTTTTACATTATAAATAAAAACTTTACACCATCTCAACATATTGGTAGGGACATGGGTCTCCAAAAATTTTAGAACCGAACACTGCCATTCCCAGCATAGCGAAAATTATAATATGTGATATTTTTAACAGAGCATTGAGGAAATTTAGTTATGAATAGTAATGAATAATAAAATCAACTGGGACCGATTTGGAAGGAAAATTTCATACCTGCCCCATTTTTTCATAGAATTTCTTCAACATCTTAACTAATTAACGTCAGCCAGCGGGTGGGTTATTCCACAAATTGTTTTAGTCAAAGCAGCGATCAGCTTAAAGGCATCCACTTCGGTGATTGGTCTGGTTTGTAAAAAAATGATTTGTGATGAAAAATGGTGAAAAATGAAAAATGGTTTGTAAAAAAAGTCAGGGTGGGGGGGCTAGTAAAAAAAATTTATCAAACATATAATTTAGTCAGTTAAGTCGACTTGTTCGACATGCGAGGTTAGCCGTTGGACGGCACGGAGTCGGGTCACCGTTTGCCACGAGGGAAGTCTTTTGGGAGGGGGGTGTAAGGGAGAGGTTGAAGAAAGTTATGAACTGTGTTCAGAATAATTGAAACTGTAATTGTGATCCGTTGTAAGCATTTGAGGGTATTAGTTTGTGTAAACCGTTGTTTGGAAAACTATAAAACATTGTAATTTCAAACCTAGACTGCAACCAAAGAAAAATAAATAAAGTTAAACGAGAGACTGTGTTATTATTTCTGAATCTAAGCTGAGCTAGACCTGTAACCAAGTGTGGCTCTGTGTGTGAGTTAGAGAGGAAAGTAAAGTGTCGCTTTGCCCTGAAAACCGTATGTTTTTCGTCTTGCATGTATTAAATTCTTAAGAGGCTTAACAAGCGATGCAAACAGCAGATTTATAAAGTTATCAATTTTAATTTATACTATATTTCTTTTTTCAGGCACCGGTGTTTGTAAAGGGGACAGTGGAGGCGGACTTGTTGTAAAAACTGACATAAAAAATGTGGAAACTTGGTTTCTTCGGGGCATTGTGAGTACAGCTCCTTCGAGTGACGATAACAACCACTGCAGCACTCACACTTATTCAACATTTACAAGACCGTTCCACCATAGAACCTTTATAGAGAATGTGCTGTACTATGTACAGTATTAGTGCTAGCATTAGGAAAAACACCAATAATGCGAGGAGAAAGTAATGTATTCAAAATCTTAGAGAAGAGTCCCCACTGACTGATCTATGGAAGGTTTTTAGAATTTTCGTCATCGTTTTGAAGCTAATTATATTCATTCAATATTTCATATATAATGATAAAATTGACATTTTGATACTAATCATTTTTCAATAAGGTTTTCCATCGGCTTCCATTGAATTGTTTTTTTACAAAACTATGTGCATGTTTTTGATATAAAATTGAGTTTTGTGTAAGATTAAAGTGATTTGTAAAAATTATGTAAATGAATTTTTTATTTTTCAATATTTGTCGACTCGTAATCTAAGCAATTTCATTGAATTATTCATCGTATTGTAGAAATGAGCGTTTTCATTCAATTCATATCAATTTAAATTATATTATACATACAATTATTGATTCTGCAATGGCAAACGATAAAAACATATTAAACATTGGCAATTCGTCAGGTCCGTGGAGCTGTGGTCAACGTCGTTGACACAAATGTTACAAATGTCTAGGGTTCAAGTTCCGGTACGGACAGTTTCAAAAGGTGATTTTTCAATCGATTTATAGATTTCAACTGACAAAATCTATTTCAAAACTTACAAAACAGTATTCATCTGAACTCACTCACATTCATCTGAAATATGTCAACATCCGAAACAATACCGTTAAACACTGTTAACGCATTTCCCATTGGTGGTATTGGCAGGCACTTTATGAAAAACAAACAAATTATGTCCACAATTCCTCAAAACAATGACCATTAATATAAATTTTGACATTCTCAAGATTGACTGAATTCTCATTTTGGCCTTGTCTAGGCCGAATCAAATATATGGCCATTTACATTTCTCTTTGGGCTATTCCGTACCCATGTTCCATCATAAGGGTATATTTCAGAAACTTGTATGTGCTCAACTTATTTATATATGAATCCAGATCGAGAGATGACAGAAATAGGTGGGTGGTAAATATTATAGTAAATTACGTGATTTGTGAGATGTGAAATTCTATGTATGCCGTACTCGAGCAATTCACTACCTGCATGCAACTGTAAATCTAAGTATACATCTGGACACTTTAGTCTAGGGTTTAGGCAATCAGTTTCTAGACTGAGTGTTCATGTGGAGAGTCAAATAGAGCAGTGTCACTGCGTCAGTCTAGTTGAAATTGTAGTGTGGATAGTCAGTGTCGCAGTGTCTCAGTTACTCTAGCAGTTTTCAAACCTGTTGGAAATTTTTAGCTAGAGCGCAGACAGCAACGTGAACGATGCCAGTGTACCTTTTAGTGAATAAGTAAAGAATTGCTTCAAAACTTAAAAGCTTGGCGGAAAAGAAGCCGCTTAAAATTACTTACCAATAAACACATTTTTAAGAATTGCAAAATATTAATATACTTTAATAACAAAGATCAGATGAAACATCAGTACATAGTCGCAATATGTATTATCTATATGTATTAAATATATTATCAAAACAGTAAATTCATATTTCTCTAAAATCTTAAATTTCATTTAAAGTCATTTATTCTAGAAATTGATTCTCATATAATGATTGCAAATGATTCAATGCTGGCTAAACTAAATTTTGTTTTTACAGATTTTTACTTTCAAAAATATTTTTATTTCAAATAAAAATGCATAAAAATGTTGGAAAATGTAAATAATTCTTTGTATTTATTTGATACAACATAAGATGATTATCAATAAAATTATTTCATCATATATGAAGAAGAGCCTCTTCTGCCTCAACAGTAAATAATCAATTTTCTAATGGAATTACGTGATACCACTTTTGATATGTAGTTATATTAATATGTTTCATACATAGCCGTTAAAACTTCATATAAATAATAAGTAAATATGAAGTTGTATCCATGTTTAAAACACATTTTTATACTTATATAAATCAATAGACATTTTTTTACAATGGCCTCCTATTGGAAGTAACTCAACATAAGTTTTCTATGAGAACTGCGTCTTATTCAGTTGCTCAACCTCTCTCTTTTCAAGAGAAGGGATAGAAGGATATGGCTAGGACAGGACTAGTGGTTAGCTAATCGGTCTCGCTACGCCCCTTTTTTGTGGATCAGATGGGTGGAAGGAAGCTTTAGATGTGACAAATATTCATGACTACGAACAGAAATCCATAACTCGATTGAAAGATCAATTTATAAAACTGTCCGTACCGGGACTTGAACCCGAAACATCCGTAACCGTAGCCAATGATGCTCCCAAATGCGCCACGGAGCCGACATTATTAAAAAGTTTTATAAACAGAAATGTTTTTTTTGTTATATATAGATATATTACCATGCAATAAATATAGCTTCATAATACCTACAAAACATTTCAGCGATAGTCCAAAAAAAAATAATAAAAATACTTCGGACTTTCCAAAAAGATGCCAATAGCTGAATTACTCTGCGCTTCGACTGCATCCAAGGTCAATTATTTTTAACTTTTATGAGTGTCTAAAAAATTTTCCAAAAACCAGGTGCGGACGCTCGGAATACTGCTCTAGCAACTTTTTTGTGTCCAGATGTAGACAGAGTTGACACCGCTCTAGACAGTACTCTAGACACTTAATGCCCAGATCTATGCTTAGCTTTACAGTTCGATCTAAAGTAACAATAACCATTGTCTTTCTTAAATATCCACAGATTACCACTTATTACATTTTGAAACTGGTAGATATCGCTATTCTAAGCATCTCCTCATATTTAGCCCAAAACTGAAATTTTTTGACTTGTTACACTTTGGAACTGAGGTAACGAAAAATAAAATAAAAGTAGAGAAGGTGATCTTCTCAATTACAAAAAAAATATCTCAACTGCTAATTTTAATTTATTAATTCAACTAGCATTATCAGTTACAAGATAGAACTGCATTATAATAGGTTTCAGAATAGCAGTGTAAAGTCGAAATAGCTATCAAAAATATTTGAAAATACTTACATAATATTACTTTACTTCTCATGAATAATGAATGAAATCATTCAAATGAGATGTCGTCAATAGTGCCTGGCCTGTAACCGAGTAGTCATCGTCGTTGGGTTCGAATCCCAGTATGAACAGTCTCATAAAGTGAATTTGTGCTCGAAGGCATGTATGTCTGTGACGACTAAATTCACTCCACCGATTCGATCCTAATAGCTGACCAACGAGGCGACTAGCTGACCCAACCACAAGCCCTGTTCTAGTAAATTGTATAGATCAATCATTACTCTCTCAAAAAAAGAACAAGCAGTTCTTCTAAAACTACTTCTGCTAATGTAAACCATATAAGGAGTACATATTTTTAAGTGCTATATTTCATGTGAGAATAGGATACTGTTACAAAAATAAAATACAATTTTTGAAAACACATGGGCAACGCAATTCCTAATTACCGACCTGGACATAATAAACACCAATAAAACAATAATAAATAATCAAATACGTTTTAGCAAACATTCAACAGTTCAGTTAAAGACAGCGTATTGCCCATACATCTTTGCCGATGGCTTTTTTTCATCGTGCAGGGAAAATCAATTAAATTATTAACAATCTTCCTTCCTTAAAGAGTTGTGTTAATTGACAATCGTTGCAAAAATGGAGATTTTAAAACGTAAAAATGACGCCCTGTGCCTACTCGCCAACAGTATAACATTACTTCTGCTACTTTATTATGGTAAACCATTTTCTTATTATCATTATATCAATAATTTTTTACATTTTAATTTTTTTTTTTAAAAAATAACATGCATAACATACATCTGGGTAAAATAAAACGCCTTTAAAAACAGCAAAAAATATAACATCGTTGGTTTCGTTTTCGGATTTCGTAGGCCCGAATACCAGTACGAACAGTTTCATAAATTAATTTTCCAATCGTTTTTCGAGGTTGGGCCGTATTCCAAAGCATAATACTTAATACGACGAGAGCCGGTCAGGCAATCGCGCCACCGTTTTCAGAGGGTCTGGAGTAAGGGGAGGAATAGAACTATAGCGGGCTTTACACACAAGCCTTCTCAAGTCATATACCCGACTTAAGACGAGAAAGAGTGTGTGTTATATAAATATTAATTATATTAATATTCAAAACTACATATAACTTTATTAATAATGTCTAAAAAACGGGGCATAGCGATAGCGACTAACTAACTACTAGTCCCGTCCTAGCCCGTCCTAGTCCTTCAGAATAGAGGGGTTGTGCAAATTAATAACGTTCTCGTAGAAATCTTCCGTTGCGATACTTCCATTAGGAATCCATATGCTCCACATTGAGAGCTGACATGGTCAAAAAACATCTTTATTTTTATTCTAGAAGCAGATAACGAAATTCAATACTTGTATAATATTGCAAATTATTGTGAATATGTATATATTGTAATGTTAACTATCTAATGACCTTACATGAAGGTCATCGAGTCATTCTGAAACCTGATTAGTCCGTTGCGACTTCTCAAAATTTTCCTTAAATCTACAATACCTCAAACGGAATACATGCATTTAAGTTTATTTAAAAATGCGTACTATTTATAGCGTAACCTTACTTGGTCTCCGTGATGTACCGATCCGGGTTTTTCATTCTTTAAAGTAAACTTTAACTCGAGGGGCTCGGGATCAAATCGTTTCTCCCAATTTAGATGGTACGATATCATTATTGAGCAGAAATCTATTTTTGAGGGGGTTTTCATTTTTTCAACAAAATCTGCTTTCAATCTGAACCATGTAGACCCCTAATTAAGAATCTGAATAAAAGTTTTTCAACAAGGACTGAATTTTGTCCAGCTGTTCAACTGTGCGTTGTTTTTGCATCGGATGGGTGGGACGATCCTAGACATCCATAATTTTGGGCACAAATCCATCAATCGATAGAAAAGTAAATTAAAGGAAGTGTGTACAGGGATTTTAGCACCTAGCGACAACTTGGAGCACCATGATGACGATGTTGACCGCTCGTCGACAAGCTCCGTATTGTGCCCACAACGTATTATTTTTATTTTATGATACTACACAATTAAATCCTTTTGTAACAGTCAAAATAATTATAGGAATAGGTGTTTGTATTTGTTGAAAACGCGTTTGATAATGAAACATACAGCAAGACAATAATTTTAGTTCTTGCAGATTTGCAGTCTCGGTTGTGGTGCAAACAGAATAGCCATAACGGTTAGGTGGGATTGATGCTTCTGAGCGGGATGACAAATTTTTTACATAATATCGACGTAAAATTTGGGATGGGAACATAATATCAAACGACAGATCAAAGAAAACGTTTGATAGGGGAATGATGAATGCGAAGAAAAATAGATTTGAGTTCTACTGTATATCATTCATCATATTAATATTATATCAACTCTCATGGAAAAAATATTTCTCAAGTCCATATTTGGTTTCTCATTGATTTCAGTGTCATTGACACAGGGCGCAGTGGTGCCACTTTCTATGGATATTTCACATATCCCAAGCAATTGCAGGTAAGAAATGTATACATAATTCTACGCAATCCTCTTCAAACTCAGTAACCAAAAGCTATGTCGTAGATTAATAAACTCATTCAGTCATGAGTAGAGTTAAAATGGAACATTATATCTTTAAACAAAACTTAATTGATAGTTCTTTTATTAGGAGGTATCAAAATAATTATTTTTTTACGATTTTTATCTTTATTCTAAAACATATTGTTCGTGCTAGACAGCTTACTGACTGTCTTTGAAGTAAAACGAGTAATCATTTCAATGTATTGTTGTTAGCATAAAATATTGACTGACGGTGAATTTTAATAACAAATTTGGGACTAACCTAACGAACTGTCTGTTCAAATTTGATATTGTTATTAAAGTTTATTGCAATCAATTTGAGTAGGAGTGAATAAAACGTTCGTTTTCTAAACTGTTTCTAAATAGTATTCATCGTTTCTCTATCACATATATTAACTGCATGTAATGGCATCAATCGTGCTTTTGAACATGAATATCTTTATCCCTTGTGAAGTAATATGTTCTAATTTTATTCCAGCTCTGAAGAAAACCTTGTGTCAGGACGCTGTGCTGGCAAACTGCATCATTTTGAAGACGGTCTTGAATAGTAAGTACATAAAATAATGAATACTACATAAATAATCATTTTGTGTATATGAACCAAAGCCCCCTAAAATAACAAGCCATGCTGTAGGGGCCGTCGGCAGGTATTTCTGGGGACGAGTGGTCCGTTACATTTACTGCGGAGTCATGAAATCGATATTTTGGACTAATTACAATGAATTCTAGCATATTTTAATAATGTGAAATAGTGGGTAATTAAATGTAGTATCTTTAAGGTTAATAGGAATAAAAATAACATCAATGGATTCTTCGGTAACTTTGGTGTTTAAATATAAAATTAAAATTACTAAATGTAACGCGTTTCGCTTCTTTAAGAAGAATCTTAATACTTACTATATTTCAAGATTTGTTTGTTATTTGTGTATCGAAACTGAACTAGACCTGTAGCCAAGTGTGGCGGTTTTGTGTGTAGAGGAAAGTGAAGTGTCGCTTTGCCTCGAAAACCCTGTGCCTTTCGTCTTGCGCGTATTATATAGTAAAGAAATACTGAATAAACTCAAAGAAATCTTTTCAAATACATGTTATATTCGACGAAAAACGGAGTTGAGCGACGATCTTCGTACAACAGCCATACAATTTGTTCGTAGAAACTGGGACTCTCAGGACTACTCTTAAATTGCATATCTTCTTATAAATTCGATATGTCAAAAGAGTATGCAGTAACAAAGGAATATAATCTGAATCGTCACTGATGGAAAACATAATGCTGTTTCTATTATTTAATACGATTATAATTTGATGGCCCAGTTCCATAGGACGAAAATAGTCGAAATTTCATGTTTTGAACTAAGTTACTCATTATAATAAAACAACTCGAAATAACCTTGTACGGTTCTGCCAATGTTGCTTGTAGCGCGAGGCACTCTGCTGAGGTCATCTCGAAACATCAGTTGACATTCAGGGATTTTATAAAAAATAAAAAAAGCCCGGACTAATCTGAGTGATTCATTTTATTTTGTTTATAATTCTTGCATATTTTTAGTTTCGTGTGTTAGATCTTTAGAAAAAATTGGAATCAACTCGGAGCGATCCGAGCATAATTTTATTTATTTTTAAATTTATATAATAAAGACTTTTTTCAAATCAAATGTATGAGTATGGATGATGTAAGAATAATTGCAAGAATTCACGATGCGAATGTGAGTGGATGTCGAAGCCAAGGAACTAGAGCTTGACCAAGCCAATATTAGATTAATAATTCGACTGTGTTTTGGCCAATTGATGTAACCCTCAAAAAATACGAAAAATTTTTAATGATGTCAATGAACGAATATAATTCTTACGAATAAATCCATGATAAAATATGTGGCTTAACACTTTAGACCACTGAAACTTTACAAAGAACGAGTATCTACGTTCAAATCCTCGTCGTTTTATCTTCAAAAACAAAAAATGTTACTTTGTTTTCACACAAAATCGTTGCTCGCTAATTTCTGAGCTTTATGATTTTGAGAACTGGCTCCGTTGAGATCTACCGCAACTAGGGCTTCCAACCCGGTTTAAACCGAAACCGGTTAACCGGTTTATCGCGTGTTTTGGAAAAAACCGAAAACCGGTTTATTTCACGCGGTTAACCGGGTTTTTAAAAATATTTTTAAAAATTCTTTTATTTATATTATTTTTAAAATTTAACACCTGTCACAAAGGTATCGAAATTATGGACAGAAATATTTCATGTAATAAAGAATTACACGGCATCATCAAAAGACACATGCATTCTTTACGCTTAAATGAATGATTTTCAACTTTTTAATAAAAAAATATGTTCATATGCAATGAAAAGGTGAGATTATAGGAAAAATAATCAAAAAAAACTGTTTTTTGATAAATTTTCACCTAAAAACACGTTGTACTTCATAAACGCTATCGTGCATTAACGACGTAAAATATGATACTTACACAGTACTTTTAGGAGATTACAATTATAATAATATTAAATAACGCTGACATTTTATAATTGTTAAGTGCTAGTTTTATGTTTACGTTGTATAAAATAATAAAAATAAATAATTCATATCGTATAAAAATCCATTGAGTCGACTGCTTCTATAGGCAGTACGTTTAATAATTGATTGATTATCATTTACTTGGTAGAAATCCATTACGAAGAAGTGAAAAATAGCAAAATATTTAGTTCAATATTTTTTTTTACCATGTCTGCTCCCAACGTGGAGCATATGTCTTCCTAATGTAGGTATCTCAAATTTTTTCTACGAGAACTGCTTGTTACTCAGTTGCTCAACATATTTTTCTTCGAAGAGAGTAGGTATAGAAGGATAGGGACAGCACTATTGGTTAGCTAATTTCTCTTGTTTCGCTCCGTTTTTAGTATCCGATGGGAGTTCCAGACATCACAAAAGTTCATGCCTAAGAACAGAAATCCATTAATCAACTGAAAAATCAATTTATGAAACTGTCCGCACCGGGACTTGAACCCGCGACATCCGTAACCATATCCAACAACATTAACCACTGAACCACAGAGCCGATTATATTTATAACCTACGATTCTTTAAATATTTTCATGTCTATGTGTGCTAGTTATTTTATGAATATTTCCGTTACTTGCTTGAGGGAATAAAATTCTATTCTTCTGTTGCTTTTGAAGATATATTGTTTATATTTGACGTTGTACTAAAAAAGAGAAAGTTTGGTTCAATAATAAGCAATAGAAATTTGTGTAATAAAATTTTATTTTACTTTACCCTAAATTAGTCAGATGTTCAGGTCATACACTATATCCATTCGCAAATTTATGTTTTTGACAAAATATACCGTCATAAAAAATATGACTACCATAAATAATAATTCGAGCGGCAAGTTGTTATATCACCACTAGCTTAAGTTAACCTGATGTTTTCTCGACCATAAAACCCACATTTTTAATTTTATTATATTCTTTTGTTCATATTTTAACAAAACACCTTTTTTCCAAAGCATAGATACTGATAAACAAATTATCAATCGTGTGTATTACTAAATTATAAATATATCTAATCTGATTTACGATCATTAAAACTTGTAAAAAAATTTTGTGAAATTGATGTAGGTACATATTTCAACTACAAAAGAAATTTAAATTTTTTTATAATATCAATTCGAAATAATATAAAGTTTTCTCGTACAAACACGGTGATTAGTGGAACAAAGAAATTTGATAAGCCACTGAAACTTCTTACTTGAAATATTTGTACAACATAACTGTTCCCAAAACTATCATAAAATTTACTAAATCATATTTAAATTATGCGTCCATAGATTCTTCCACAAAAATTATTACGAAAAAACTTTACCCGAAAGATATTATATAATTATAATTGATGGAATGGTGTCATTAACATCGAGACCAATACAATAAATTAAATGCGTAAGAGCATATCAATTGTTCTGATTGTTAACCCAAAATGACAACGACACACGGGAATTGATGAAAGATTTCAAAATGTTGGAATGAACTGTAAATTTCACTTTAAATTTAAAATAAACATGAATGTATTTCAATAAATAGACCAAATTTTAAACTTTTTTTTTATCATGCAAAATATGCTTGAGTTTTCTAGTTTATTGTAGACGTAATTAATAATTCTATCATTAAACATACGGAAATAATATTTTTGTTCATATGTATATATTTATAATAATTATTATTCATTCTATTTTGATTAGATATTTTCGTCTATTTCATTTTATTTGTGCTCCGTGTGTTTAACTACATTTTTTTTGTATAAGATAAATTATGTGTTGCTATTGTTTTATTATATTCTGCTTTAATCTAAGTTTTTATAATTTCTCCAGTTTATGTCCTAATATTTTTAATACATTCAAATATTACTCTTTTTTATGAGTTTTATTATTAACCTCTTTTTTTTTTAATTTTGTGTATTTCAAAAAATATATATTATTTAAGTTTTTATCATTAAGTTTGAGTTTTTTTTTATGTCCGCTCTTAATGTGGAGCATATGGTCTCCTAATAAAGCTGTCTGAACAGAATTTTTCTATGAGAACTGCGTGTTACTCAGTTGCTCAACCTCTTTTTTGAAGAGAGTAGGGATAGGAGGATAGGGTTAGGACAGGACAAGTGCTTAGCTGATCACTCTCGCTACTCCCCGTGAGGATGGGATGGGTGGAAAGGAGGACTCAGACTACGAACAGAAATCCATAAATCGATTGAAAGGTCAATCTATGAAAACCGTCTGCATCGGGAATTGAACCCGAGACATCCGTAACCGTAGTTAGCGACGCTACCAACTGCGCCACGGAGGCCGACAATTAAGTTTTAGTTTCTGTGTGTTTAACTACATTTTTTTATAGAAGATATAGTATGTGTTGCTATTGTTTTATTATATTCTGCTTTAATCTAAGTATTTATAATTTCTCCAGTTTCTGTGCTAATATTTTAAAATACATTAAAATATTACTCTTTTTTATGAGTTTTATTATTAACTCTTTTTGTTTTAATTTTGTGTATTTTAAAAAATATAAATTATTAAAGTTTTTTATCAAGTTTAAATTTTTGTTATAAAAAAAAAGAAAACACTCTTGGTGTTGTGTAGTTAAAAAAAATACTTTTATATGATTTTTTGAAAATAATGAAACTATGTATTTCGGTTTAAACCGGTTAACCGGTTTTTTTGTCAAAAAAAAACCGAAAACCGGTTAGTTAATATCTCCGGTTAATTGGAAGCCCTAACCGCAACGATATATAAACATTACAAATCGGCACTGTGATTAGAGATACCAAATATTTGAATATCGAATCAAAAACTATCTATGTCACACATTTCTTAAAATTGAGATTTCTATCGACACGGCAAAAACTGCGAGTTTCTCAAATACGTTACCAAGTTTAGTCTTGCGTCTTAACGTATTAATTAAGTCTACAGGAAACTATCACAGCTGTATAGTTAACATAATGAATGATATAAACTTAGACATCGACACTGAAGATGGTCATGGGTTAATGGAATCTCACTCAGAACCTCTGTCGAATGAATACTTAACTGAGCATCAAGAATTAAATGAATGCGAAGAAAAAGCTGATAAACACAACGTCAAGAGATTGACAAACTTTTGACCATCTTGGAAAAATGTATTATGTACGATTTTAGTACGTTTTTCAAATGTCTCAAGCTTTTATGCTATAGTTCGTAAATGTTTTAAGTGAAATTTAAATAAGTGTAGTTGTTATTCCTAATATGCTTCCGTTCTACCAAGAAACGTTTATAAAAAAAAACAACATAGCGTGAAATTGTTTTAAAAGTACATGAGGATTTTCAAAACATAGGTATGTCGAGTAGGTACGTTGGGAAATTTATTAAAACCTATTTTTTATCATTTCAGCCCATTGGACTTGTATACAAACCCAACGAGTAACACGAATAGCAGTTTAAATTTACGAGGTAGAAGACAGACACAACACTCGTAAGTTTTTTTCAAATATTCCTACAAAGCAAATCCTCCAAATCCAGTATGTGTAAAGAAAAGTTTAGTTAATTACCACATTTGTATTTTATTAAATGTTAAAGTGGCAAATATTAGAGATTTAATGATTAACAATTCTAGTAAATCAACCACTGTTGAGTAGCTCTATTAGGAATTCAAATGCTCCAAATTGGAGGGAACATGGCTAAAAAACAAATATACAAATAATTATATACCCTGTCTAGAATAGGAAGCCTTTATTCAAAACATGTCTGCTCCCAATGTGGAGCATATAGCTTCCGAATGAAGGTATCTCAACGACAGTTTTTCTATGAGAACTGATTGTTACTTAATTGTTCAACCTCTCTTTTTTACAAGAAAATAAAAATAGAAGAATGGGGCTTGGACAGGACTAGTGATTAAATAATCGCTCTCGCTATGATTGAGATCAAATGGGTGGGAGGGATGAGTTTAGATATTACATTCCATTACCTTATTAAAGTGATGAAACACTAATCAGACAAAAAATTACAAATTGTGAAAAAAACATTTGTAAAAGCTGTAACTCCAAATCCAAAATAATCTTTCTGTTTTCAATAATAGTCTCGTTGGTCCATCGGAACATTTTCAGTGATCCTTGTCGTCAGTCGAAACTCGCTTTGCCAATATTTGAATTTCTGTTTGAACTCATCTTGTTTGTCAGAACATATCAAAAACTTTTCATTTCAACCATTCAATTTTTGTTTAATTTATTCAGATGTTCAAAGATACCAGATATTTTGACGGCGTTTTACACGGTCTTTGGTGGAACGTATCCACTGTGCGAAAAAAGACTATAGTGTATATTTCAAAATCTTAAGAAGTATCTCGTGTTTCGCATGTATTTGTAACCGTCACGCAAGTATTTTAGTGGTATATCCTTGTGGTTATTGCTCCTTTCGAGTATTTTTTAATTAAATGATGAATAATTCTCCACTCTGTTTTCGAGTTGATAAACTCACTAATTTGATACAAAAATGATTTTTTTAGAAATGGATGTCTGATGCCAGCAAATAACGCCAACACAATATACTCATTGCTGGGTGACACCACTGTGGTTAACCCTGGTGAGGAGGTAGGCGATCAATCTGTCCTAATGTTGACTTGTCAGCCGGGTACCACCCTTAGTACAGCAAAAATCATCCTTTGTGAAGGAAAAAAATGGGCGGACAATATACCAACATGCGAAAGTGAGTATACTTTAAACAGTACTTGCTACAAAAATATTTTAAATTCTTCTAATTGTGTTAGGTATGGCGAACTTGTTGCTGTCTTTCGTGGAAAAGCTAGTGTAAGGTTGCCATAATTTCCCGAGACGCCGTCGGAAAATTGTATGAAGAAAGAATTTCAATTTTTTAATTTAGTCAACTGTCATCATATTACGAACCAGTGTATTTTTTAATTTTTTTTTCACGCAACGCCAATGATAACAAACGCTTTTTTCATTCAAATATAAAATGCTCTCCTTTATTTTAGTACAGTCTCGAACTTTGGACAAAGTCATCCAGTCGAACGACTTGAAATGACCAATTGTGTCGCTCATTCCTTAATAAAATCGATAGCACTGTTAAAAAACTTTATTTCCTCCTTTTCAAACAATCATCGATTTTTATCGTTGTTGGTCGTATTAAATTCACTTATCATTTCGTCAAATTCCACGTATGTATTGTTTTATCAAACGTTTTTCATTCTCATGCATGAGAATTTTTTTGATAACTGACATAGAAGAGAAAACCTTATTTGACCGTTTTCAATGACATACCAAAAAAACTCTATCATGCTTAATTAACTTGACGTATTTAAAGAATTTATTTTTTGGCCATACACAAACTTTGTCATAGAAAACCGCTTTACACCTGTCTCAAAGACATATTATACAAATATGATCACCTATTTCGTGGCTTAAGCACAGAGATTGGAAGTAGGGCTTCCGATCTCGGGATCTCGAGCAATTAATCAATCCCGTAATCCTGGGGTTGAATTAATACGAATCCTGGGATTGCGGGTTTGCTGAAAACTATAAAAATTAATTCATATTTAAACCTTCAATTGTAACCCGTTGTACTATACAAATAAAAAACGTTTTCGGTGTAACTTATTTTGATTTATGTGTGTGCATCATTATTTACTACACATAGGTACACATAATTAATATATTTTTTTTTTATTTGACCACCTGCACGTGGTGATGTTTTTGCATGTTACTGTAATTTAATTTTGAATCATTAAAAATATCTTTAATAAAATTTGAAATACAAGAACTTTCGATGACAATATACCCGAAATTAATTATGAATATTATGTTTGGAAATACTTTTTGCGAGAACGAGATGGACAATAAATGGACTGTAAAAGGTTAGAATTAAAAACAAAAAGTGAATCTGCTGAAGTTCTTCATGTTCAGATGAATTTAATTTATAAAATGAATATAATATAGATAATATCTAAGCATTAATAATTTTAATACGACATAATTACAAGATAGGTAAGTGTTTATTTTACTATATAATTACGTGACTTCTAAAATGTTTGAATGCAAAATATTATTAAAATAATTTTATATATATAAGAGTATCCGTGATATACCTACCTAGTATTTTATTAACTTAAAACTCTATTCGTTATTATATCAGGTCTCTTTGTATTTACAAAACTCTTTTCTGTGTAAATGTAATAAATTTAATAATATATTATTGACATCGTGTTAAATTTATTGAGTCCAACAAACAACAAGACTCGAGCATGGCATTCGAGCGCACGAATGGACTCGAACTGAAGATGCCGAAAGGCGAAACCCGGGTCGTTAGTGACAAAATACATGGAAGTGTACAAAATCTCAATAATCCAAATTTGATATTGAAATTCCATCAAGCACCCTTAGTCGATGTCTCAAATTGTATAACTAGGTATTATGTTCTTTTATGCGTTTTTAGGAACATACCTACATAGAGTACCCATACCCCTATTTTATATGAACTACAAAAGCTTTTTCACTGGGTTTTTTGAACATTTGTAATATTTTCTTCCGTGGCTTCATTTACACGGTTTATCGTGGTACATACTATATACAAAAAAAAGTTTTTTTGACAATTTAAAACATGAAAACCAGGCTTTTTTTCAATCCCGGGATTGAAAAAATGTCAATCCCGAAATCCCGGGATCAGAAAAAGGGTCCGGGATTGGATGCCCTAAATGGAAGCAGTTTAATGTAAAATATTTTATGCTGAAAATACAACATAACTTACCAAACAATTAATGCTTTCATACATGCCGGGTCCGTGGTGGAGTGGTCAACATCTTTGGCTTTTGTGCTCACGAGTTCGAATGACAGAATGGACAGTTTCATAAGTTGATTGTTCAACAAATTTGTAATGTTTTTTCGTAGACATGGATGTCTGTGATATCTAAAATTTCTTCCCATCTATCCGATTCTAAAAAAACCGAAAACGAGCCAACGGCGTAAAAAAAAAGAAAAATAAAAGCTAATATTAAAAATTACCTGTTTCTATTGATTATTCTTGCATATAATTAGCCCAAATAGCTATAAATTGTCAATATTATATCATCATTATTGTTATAGACATGTGCGATCTTCCTGAGTCATTGACCGTAGGCTTCACGTGTACCATTATAAAGAACGGCGCCAGAAACAAAGTGGACTGTGATAAAAAGTTGCCGTCCGGAACTGAAGCGACTCCAGCGTGCAAGAGTGGACACAAGAGCAATGAGCCTCTCAGAAAGCTGACCTGCAAGAGTGGCTCTTGGGACTACAATGCGCCTCGCTGCACTCCGAGTTAGTATTTAATTAAGTGACAAGTAATTTACTGATGATATTAGTTATGCTCTTCTGTACACTTCTGACGGTTTGTTGACTATTTTGTTATTTTCATGTTACTGGGTTCGGTTTCATATTATTTTGTTCTTCTACAAAAAATGAGTGCAAAACCGCATGAAACACTTTCGAAACAATATTTATTTTGTTGTGATGAATCAATAATCATAAATATTTTTTTTTTTTGTTATAATCAAGACCGTCTTGTTAAGTACAGTAAAGCATTTTTTTTCAACAGTTTTCAACGAGAGAACAATGCAGTTTGCTTCATATCTTTTTAAACACTGAAACAGCTATGAAAAACATGCTTTTCTGCCTCTGTCCGCGGCAAATATTTACATAGCTTAAAATTACATAAACTCAACTTATTTATGTCAATTATGGTTTCTTCATGTAACCGGACCTCGCCAAAAGCAATATCATTAAGATATTTTTTTCAGCAAGCTTCTAGCCACATGTTTAAGAATCTATAATTAGGGTTGTCACAAGCAATTTCTATAATTTTAGAATGAACAAAAAAGCTTTTCATACTTTACTTTTCGTCGAAACATAAAGAATTGGTTTTATTTTTGCAAGGCGATCACCGACTTAGTATTTCTTTAGTTTGTAAAATTCATCATTTGTAGCAGTGAAAAAAAGCGATCTAACGGCATTGTATCAGAATAAATTGCCGAATACAGTAAAGGATTGACAGTAACAAAGTAATCGCGAAAAAACGTATATTTTATCAACACAATTCTTAAGGCGCTCAGATTCACAAACCTTTTGTTAGTTTTATCAACCAATCGAATAATAACGTCTTCATCAACGAAATGTTTGAAAAAGTCCGATTCATTATTTTATTTGTCTGTGTTTATTTTCCATCCAGACACTCTTTCATAGAATGCTTACTTTTGGTGTAAAGTCACCCTCATTCAAGTAAAAACATTTCTAGTGGGCATTTCAAATACAACTTCAATTTCATTATTTTCATAATTTCAATCTGTTTCAAAAATGTCTATGCAAAATTATTTATTTCTTATATTAGATTTTGACATAACCATTGTTTAGACAACTCTGAGAAGACAAGAGTTTCCGAATAATTCAATTTGTTTTAATAATTTCACAATGGCAATCTTTGACAGACTAAATGATTTATTTCTCGTATTGGATCCCGACATGTCTATGGTTTTGGCAACCCTACTACATATATGAATAAATCTGTGAAACTGAATATGTTATGTACGTATTACTAGCTGACGGTAGTTGGCGAACCAATGTTATACATTTAAAAGTGATAAATAATATAAATTCATGGGAAAAAAACATCGCCCACCGGTGGGCTTATAGCGTGTGGAGCCTATACGAAGACCGCACACGGGTGTGCTTATAGCGGTCTAGTGGTTAAATATTTATGTAAATCTCTTTCGATTATATAAATCAATCGATAAATTTCACCTCGTATGACGTCAATGTTAGTAAAATATTTAATCAACCAAGAAAGTGAATGTAAAAGAAACTAAGATACGCGCAATGTCAACAAAATTAAAAGTATAACACAATCTCAAAGAGAAATTAACGATAGAGACAAAGATTGCCTGCCGTTGATTTCATTTCTGAATCATCAAATTGGTAGAAAATGAATATCAGACTTTGAAGCTTACTTCGATGTTCCATTAAATACAACTGTAAACTGTTAGTCAAAAAATGTTTACAAATATTATATTTTTCCATGTTACAGACTGCGGTACAACAATTCCGAAGGGCGTAGCCAATGTCATTCTAGGACAAGATGCTAGAAGAGGAGAGTTCCCGTGGCATGTTGCAATATATTCACAGTTCGGACAGGAAGGCTCAGGCCTGCCTCCAAAATATTGGTGCGGAGGAAGCATCGTCAGTAGAAATATCATCATAAGCGGTGGGAAATTTTTTTGAAATTCTTTATCGTTAATATTCCACACTTGAAGCAATGCATTGCAGTCCAGTTAAACACTAGAGTAATAGAATTTCACGATTTATTTCTTTTTACTCTTGCATTTAAATTCTATAAACTACCTACCAGTAAATAAATCATTGACTGGAAACGCGTGCCAAACACGTGTCACCAACAAATCAACAACCTGACATTCGGATGTTAGCGGTCGTCTGCTGCGGATGATGGGGTTAAAATGTTGCATCAAAACATGGAGGATCATAAATTATTTTATCAAGAAATTTTGGAAATTAATACAGCCCAGTTAAATTCCTTACCAATTCTGAACGAACAGCTGAATCTTCCAAACTTCCCGTTGCTGTATTCTATACATGAATGATTTCGTATATATATATATATATATTGATATTCCCATATTAATAAATTCATTTCATGTTCACCTAACAAAACCCACCAAATGTGGAATGATTGTTTATATTTATCCTTTCATCGTATTGCATCCCGTCAACACCCACAATGCTATTATAATTGTAAAATCACTGGTAATTCTAATAGAAAGCGGCAATTCGCCACTCTGTTAATGCGTTTGTTCATACAACAAGGATTAAGGCGATTTTCAGAATTCTCAGGTATCAGTGTGGATCCTAGACTTATAATATTTTATCTCGTAAATAATATTTGTTGTGTTTGTATCTTGTCTATAAACGTTAGACACTGTTTACTATCTGTTAATTCGAGTCTATTCGTGCGCTCGAGTGCCTGAATATGCCGAAAGTCGAAACTCGGGTCGTTAGTGACAAAATAAATGGAAGTTCACAAAATCTCTATAATTCAAATTTAATTAATAATCGATTTGTTTCAGCTGCACATTGTTTTTACAATCCCCTGACAAGACAATCATATGATCCCAGCTTATTTACCATTGCAGTCGGAAAGATATATAGCGATTTTAACCGTATCGAATTAAACGAAGGAAAACATATTCAAAAATCAGGGGTAAATTGATTAACTTTATATTTCTATCTGTCAATTGTAACATCACTAATCTGTTCCGTGCATTCATATTTTTGGCACTTTAAAGATGTATGTTCTTCGATTGTATTTTTTTGTGGATGTTGGAAGTCCAAGGCGTCGATTGTGGTGTTCACTGGCTCAAATATCAGAGCGGGCAGTTACATAAACGAATCGTAAGGCATAGATTTGTCTATTGTGTCTAAAAATGTGTCTTAATGTCCCAGCCTTATCTTTCTATCCTTCTTCTCTCCTAAAAAGAGGGGTTGAGTGACTGAGAAACTGACAGGTCTCATAGAACAATTTCTGTTGAGATAAACTTAATCAGGAGTCTGTACGCTCCATATTCGGAATGGAGATGATTAAAATAATTGCTCTTGTATATCATGAAAAGTATTATCTTTCTGTTCCAGGTGAAGGATATTAAAATACCGGAATTATACACTGGAGAGGAGGCCAGTTATGCTGGTGATCTGGCTTTAATGATAATTGAGACACCTCTTAATTTTTCAAATTCAGTTTTACCCGTCTGCTTAGACCTCAATGATCAGATTTTTGATGGTGATCAATCATCCGCCGGAGTGGTGGCAAAGGTTTGCCTACATCTTTAATAGTCCGTACATAGTTATTAACAATTCCGTCTTAGCGCCATCGTCAGACCTATACTTTCACTTATTTCAGTTTAGCTATATATATATATATATAGTGCTTAGAAGAGATAGACAATATGATGTCTTCTCACGTATTCAAACATCATAATATGTATTTGAAATTAAATTGTTTAAGTTAAGTGATGTTATTTTAATCGTTAAAATAAATGCCTTGCAATTTTATTGACTATGCGTTATTAGATAGAGCTTCTCGTAATGGTTTAAATAAGGGTGATGGATTAATGTTTGGTGATTAAGGAGATTATTGCCTTGATTATTCCTAATAATTTCTAATCGTTCCAAGAAATTTAGCATGAGGCACTTATCACACAAATTAAGTTGCGGTATCTTTAAAAATAATATACTAAGCCAAATAACTAATTTTCTCCTAGTCTGCAAATAACTATCGACAATTATTTGAAGACGTCTACGCCAAAAATTAGTATTCAAAAAATTAAGCATCACATTGTCAAGATTTTTGTCTGGCCTGTGCTGCTGACTACTCATTCTCAGTTTTTGAAATTTAATTATCAATAATTTTCCTATACTGACGTTTTCCATCACTTATTTAACAGTATCTTTCGTATTTTTTTCTCTTCATTATAAACCAAAGAACATTAGCAAAACAAAACCTATATATTTACAATTGAAAAAAAGGTATGTATGTATGACAAAAAATATTTTTTGCGTTTTTCTCAAAACTAAATTTTTGCACAAATTCCCTTTTTCCTTTGGGGTTACGATATTACATATAGTTTGTAGGGTAACTGACGTAAGTGTGTATTATTCGGCCAATCATCGTTCGTTGTTCAGATAAGCTGAAAAGACCCGAATCGAAGACAGACAAATGCTTGATTATCAACGTTCTGGAAGGTCTGGGATCTCAAGCAAACACCAATTCAAATCCGGTTCATCGCTTATTTATTTTAACGATGATGCAGTGGTTTATTACAGAAAAAAATTACTACCACATAAAATTGAGTCTACATTTACATTTACTTAACACATGAATTTACCTTTAAATTATAATGCAATTGACCCAACAACGATTCTAAATTAAGTCCAATTTCAAAACAAACAAAAATAATTTACAATAGCTTGCAAGCCACCGGCTCTCTAGCCGAAGGGCTCCGACAACCGACTGTCGCCAAAAATAAAATTAACATTTAGCCACAGTAGCTTCTCCCCTTTTTGTCAAAAACGGACCCGTTCAGCGGACGAGTCCATTTTTGGACGGCGGTTGGCAACCGATGGCTTTCAACGACAACAATCGGTTGGAATACCACGAATCACCGCCATTAACGCTGGGCGCTGGTAGTAATGGACCCTAATAAAACTTAAGCTTAACAAAAACACCAGCGTGTTTGTGTATTACTAATTGAACAATACATGATAACCGTCCATTAAGGATCTGAATAGGCTATAGCTCTGTTGCTCACTTTATATTTTATTACTTCAGGTAGCAGGATTTGGCTTAGTACAAGCTGATTCGGATGCTGCTGCCGACGTACTGAAAACAACTTCAATGCCAATTATCAGTAGGAATCAATGCAGGCTGGATTCGCCCCCTGCATTTGAAAAGTATATTATATCTGATAAATTGTGTGCTGGGTACCTTAATGGCAAGTATTGCATTTTTTTTCCACTATAAATGAATAGTATAGGAGAGTTTTCATGAGGGAAACCGGTCTTGATCATTATACACATGTGAAAGTAGTACAAACAATATGTGTTATATTTTTAAAATATAACGCCTTTCTACTAAGAATTGACAGTTAACATTTTGACGCGACCCATTATTATTCAGTGCAAATTGTGCTCAGAACTTTTATCGGATCATCTCTCGCTCAAAGCCACGGAAAAATACATTGACACCCAAGAGTTTAGTGCCTGTGGTGCAGTCGCTGTTTACTTCACCACCTAAAAACAATGAAGAATCACCACCCACGGTGAGGATCTTGCGGCCCTCCGCAATGCCACCCGAGATGCCGTTCGATTTCCACCCAAGATGAGGTTCGAATCACCGCCCCGCCGAAGATCTTGCCACCCCCAGAGCCTCCGCCAAAGCACCGACTAGAGCGCCGTTCTGTTTAATGGCTCCATGCGAATTTAAAGACTTTGTTGTAATTAGTGGTTTTGTGTTTATGTTTTGTGTCTTCCGTTCCCGTTTTCATGTTTTGTGTTTTCTTGTGATTATTGCAAATATGACCGAGGTTAGTTCTTGGACATTTAAAGTAGGGAGGTTTGACATATCTCATTATAATTCAGTGCGAATTGTGCCCAAAACTTTCATCGGATCATCTCTCACGCAAAGTCAAAAAAGAATACGTTGTAATGTGTCTAGCGCATCAGTTTTTGGCAACGTTGGATGAGTTTTTCATAACCGTCGCTAGCGCAAACCGACCCCTTGGCAGGTGGCAGTGGACCACTGAGAGCGAAGGAAGACGCAAGGGTGTGTAGCGCGGCACGGTGCCTACTTTAACCTATAGATGCCGTCGCTCCATGGCGAGTGGAAATGTTAACCTATGGCACTCTAGGTATCAATTTTTCGCGGGCTTGATTTTTATTTTTAATGTCGATAGTGTTTTCTTGTATTCGTTTTATTTTAAATTGTAAACTCGCCTAACTACTAACTGAAATAAATAGTGATTTGACTAAGTGAACGAGCTTGTTTGAGTGTACCTTAGAGACCTCCCTATCATTATCAGCTCTCGTACTCATATTCACAACTCTTAAGACAAAGTATTAGCAAGAATTAGAATTAATTTCTAGGTAAACATTACAAATACAAATTCTTTCAATAGAGATAGTCCGAAAATGCTTCTCAAAGAGGCGTAACAGGTGGTGCAACCATTATATTTATAAAGTTGTCATTTTAATGTATATAAAATTTGTTTTTTCAGGCACTGGTGTTTGTAAAGGGGACAGTGGAGGCGGACTAGTTGTACAAACTTTCGTAAAAACTGTGGAAACTTGGTTTCTTCGGGGCATTCTGAGTACAGCTCCTTTGAGTGATGATAGCAACCTTTGCAGTACTCGCACCTATTTAACATTTACAAGACCGTTCCACCATAAATCCTTTATAGAGAATGTATTGTCTGATGAATTACAATAATGTAAGCATGAGGAACAACACCAATAAAGCGAGGAGAAAGTAATGGGATCATGTCGATGTATTCAAAATCCTAGAGAAGTATACCCACTTACTTATCTATGGAAGGCTTTTAGAATTTTCGTCATAGTTTTGAAGCTAATTATATTCATTCATACTAACCACTTTTCTATAATATCCTAAAGATTTTCCATCGGTTTCCATTTTTTTTTTTGTGTTTTGTGTTAGATTAAAATGATTTGTAAAAATTATATCAATAAACTCTTTATTTTTCAATATCTGTCGACTCTTAATCTTAACTATTTCATTGAACTATCCATCGTATTGTAGAAATGAAAAAACATACTAAACATTGGGTCCGTCGCGCAGTGATCAACACAGTTGGCCACGGTTACAAATGTCTCGGGTCCTGGTACGGACAGTTTCAAAAGGTGATTTTTCAATCGATTTATGGACTTCAACCGACAAAATGGTATTAATCTGAACTCACTTACTTTCATGTGAAATATGTCAACATCCGAAACAATACCGTAAAACATTGTTAACGCGTTAATTAAATAATACAATTTTTGACATTCTCAAGAATTACAGAATTCTCATTTCGGCCTTGCATAGGCCGAATGAAATATATGGCCAGTTACATTGCTCTTCGGGCATTTAAATTATTACGTACCCACGTTCCACCATAAGGCTTTATTTCAAAAACTTCTAACAGTTATATGCTGTACTTATTTATATATGAATCCAGATCGAGAGATGACAGCAATAGGTAGGTATATCATATTATAGTAAGTTACGTGATTTGTGAGCTGTCAAATTCTATGTATGCCGTACACGAGCAATTCACTACCGGTGTACCGGCAAATGTTCTCAAGACAAAATGTTTTCGTAACAAATGGGTTACCGACAAAATATTTACTATCACCAATTTATGGGCATTTTTTAAAACCCTACAGGGAGTCTAGGCCGAAACCGAAAAATTGGTAGAAGAGTTAAACTCTGGAGTTATCGGGAAAAAAACAGTGGCATAAATATGCTCGCTTGGCGGAGAGAATGTACTATGCAACAAATAATTGGGATAATAGACAAAGTCTAATAAGTTATTTAAGAGAAATATTCCATCTATGTAAATTTTTGTTTTTATTCACCTGTTTTTGCTTTATCGAAATATTTCAAATGTTCAAGCTTTACGTGTCTTTTATTTGTTTTTTATTCTGGTTTTAAACAAATCAAAATTTTTTCTCAATAAAAAATTTGCGATTTCGTGCTTTATTTATCATTATTGTACACCGAGCACACTAGACGTTTCTTTGGCGGTTTTTTCTAGCCTAGCGCATAGTGGTCCAGGCTTAAGAAGTAGCGGAATTAATTCATTATCTCCATTATTATAAAGATACAAATCTGAAATAAACTGTGTTTGAATCCTTACTCAATATTACATTAGATAGTAGATTTTTTAAAAATACGTATGAGCACAAATACGCTTAATTCCTGCTCCAATCCATTGTGCGGGAATTCCAATCCAATCCATACAACGACATGGTATAAAAATTGTTTTCTACAAACAATAATGAGATCAATTTTTTAATCTAGATTCTATATATATAAATGTTTCCTTAATTTATTAACAATAAAAACTGTAAATATTTGAAAATACAAATTATTTGTTCATGAATTTCGTCATTCACAAAAAATTAGTAGACACACTTAATTTTATCAGTTGTTTATAAAGATAAGAGCTGCATTCGTCTTATTTTTTTGTCAAATTGCTTTTACTTAATTGAATGCCTTTGTACTTTTCGGATTGGGTTTTACGCCCCTTGCAGGCCACGAATTAAATTAAAAAATGCCTTATTATCAATACAATGAATCGTATCAAAAAAATTTATAGTAAACATTTTGTTGTGCACATTTTGCCTTTAGACCATTTGTCGTGGAACTTTCACTACCTACATGCAACTCTAATGGCCGGTATTCATCTGAGAAAATTATGACTCGCAGCGTGCCGTGCGCGCATAAAATGAAGTTCAAATGAGTAGCAGCCTTAAGATTATATGAAAAGGTCACAACAAAGTACATAATGAAACAATTACATATGTGAAAAAAACCATTATCCCCATTTTAAAGCATAATATACATTACGCATCGACGAAGACACGGGGTCAAGAGGCAAAGTAGACACACTCCACTTTCCTCTTCACAAGGCACAGCCACAAAAGACTACGGCCGGGATCAGTTCCGACTCAGAATAATAACCGAGTCTCGTTCGATCGCAATTACTTTATTTGCATTTTAGGCTTGATATACAATTTTATACACGTTCACCATTACAGATTCAATTACTCTCAAAGCAGTTTATAATTTCGTAATCATACCCTCTCTTAAATCTTTCGAAACTTGACTCTCCGCAGTCCTCGCTACTACCTCCTCCTTTTAACCTCAGCGGGAAATGAATTCTCTACCGTCCCACGGCAACCTCCGTCTTTCCACCCCAATAAGTGACTGACACGAATATGATAAATGTTGATGGCCGAGCTCCTCCCTTGAATTTACCGATTTATTACGAACTAATCTGAGCTTGGGTACTGTGCTCTCAGAACTGGCGGTCACTCGACCAAAAACGAGTTTTTGGAATTCCCCACACGCTTGCTGATGTTAATTAGGGTAATGTTGTCTAAATTACTAAGAAAAACTATGGCAGGTATGAAACCAGCCCAGCAACATCCTCGGTCCCCAGCGATAGTTGATTCGATAAATTATTATTGTTTTGCGACAAAATGCGCAGCCAAATTTGAAAGTGGCTTTTATGTTTAAATTAACAGTGCGTGTTGACTTTGAAACTTCCAAAAACTACTGCAATTAATAACTTAACTGATTCAATGCTCTCTTTAAAAAGCGTATTATGATCATTGCTATTATAGGGCCAGCTTGTAGACGACTTTCGAATTTCATAAGGACCCATGTCCTCTCCTCAACTTCGGGGCCGTGTCACATAATGATTCTTTTATTGATAGTATCCCATACTTCAAAACAACAGTGGATTAACGACTAACATAAAGATACTTTAAGATTGATTAGACCGGTGTTACACAACCACAGTGCTATGAGACGATGCCATTTACGCCGTGGCTCTTTACTTTTAAGAGGGAAAACAATCAAATAATTAGACGCTAATATAAAATACTCTGCCTTCGTATATAATTATTTTCTAGTGTTTATTTATCAAATGAAAAACTACGTAATGTAATTTAAGGTAAAACCCTTTGACACACCCTGGTTTTTTGTTAAGTATAAGTTTCATTAGTGTCCAGAACTGAAATCACCCAGCGGCAACGGCAATAATTCGCAGAATCGGCCCACTCTTGTTGCCAAGCCGTTCAATAGCCGCCAACCACGTCCGCTGGAGGAGTCCATTTTTGACGTAAAGGGGTAGCTCCGACGATGCAGGGAGTTTTTTAATGCTATTTGTATAGTCGATTACGATCTGTCAAGCCGGGCGAGTTGCGGCCTCGTCACGGCGGAGGTGACGATGTGAATTGTTTGTTTTTGATTCGCATTGGACTTAATTTAAAATCGTTTGTCGTGTCACTTGTATTATAACTTAAAGTAAATTCAGTTGCTAAGTAAATGTAAATGTAGAATCAATTTTATGTGTTAGCAATTATATTGTTGTGTAATGTAAACCACTGCATCTTCGATGGAAAATAAATAAGTTTCGAACCGGATTTGAAATGGTGTTTTTTTGAGATCACAGCCCTTCCAGGGCGTTCTATAACCAGCCATTCGCCTCTCTTCGATCCGGGGTCTTCTCACCTTTTTATTAGTGGTGTGTTGTGGAAATTTAGGGAAAAAGTTGTGCCGTAGGATAGAAAAGGTTACGGAGTACCGAATTAGATTGCAAAAATACTCACAGTAACACTTCGATTTCACGTTTCCTGTTCTTCGTGGCCATTATAAATAATTGTAATAACACTATCTGTACTGAATTGAAGAAAGTAAAGGCTAGGATAGTTTTCTCGAAACAGAGGTGAAAGATATTACATCAAATCACTTTATAATAATTATCGGAAAAGGTGAACTGTGTTTGAAACCTTTTTATAAGTTTTAAATAAATTGAGTCACACGTTTGCTCACTAATGTTACAAAAGGTGACATAAGCGAATTCAGAATATTATCAAAATGGTTAAATCTATGATGGGCGGACTTATGAGTATATGTATTGGTCGTTTATCATTACGAAAAAAAATTCTAAATAATATAACAACTTCTGTTAATGTAAACTATATTAGGAGTGGATATTATTAAGTATTATGTTTCATGTGAGGATAGGATACTGTTACAAAAATAAAATACAATTTTTGAAAACACGTGGGCAACGCAATTCCTAATGACACGCCTGGACATAATAAACACCAATAAAACAATAATAAATAATCAAATACGTTTTAGCAAACATTCAACAGTTCAGTTAAAGACAGCGTATTGCCCATACATCTTTTCCGGTGGCTTTTTTTCATCGTCAACACGTGCTTGACAGTAGATTATGCAGGGAAACATAATTAAATCATTAATTTATTACTTCACTTGACGCGCCGCATATTGTAGACAGAATTATAATAAAAACAAAATGTCGTTAGGTCAAAAGTAATCTTTACAGTAACTTTCAAGTGATTAAAGTGATAACACATGGGAAACGCCATTCCTAATGACGGGCCTGTACATAATAAACACCAATAATAAATAATCAAATACAGTTTAGCAAACATTCAACAGTTCAGTTAAAGGCAGTGTATGCCTAATTGTCACTACTTGCTTGGCGCGGAGAAACATAATTAAATTATTAACAATCTTTCTTTATAATAATTTACTACTTCACTCGACGCGCCGTATATTATAGACAAAATTATAATAAAAACAAAATGTCGTTAGGTCAAAAGTAATCTTTACAGTAACTTTCAAGTGATTAAATTATTGTGTTAATTGACAATCGTCGCAAAGATGGAGATTTTAAAACGTAAAAATGACGCCGTGTGCCAACTTGCCAACAGGAAAACATTACTTCTGCTACTATATTATGGTAAACTATTTTCTTATTATCATTACATTAATATTTTTTTACATTTAAATGATTTCTTGAAAAATAATAACATGCATAACAGGGTAAAATAAAACGCCAAATAATGATTATAAATTAAGATATCGACTGAAGGCACTTAATGCAATTTCAATATCAAATTTGAATTGTTGTTAATATATAAACGATATGAATTATTTACTGTCCTTCAGCTCGAATTCATTCGTGTGTTCGAATACCTGAAGATACCGAAAGGCAAAACCCGGGTCGTTAGTGACGAAACACATGGAAAAGTACAAAATTTCAACAATTCAAATTTAATAATTATCACACTTTTCATAAGGTTATCATTTTTACAATTCTTATCAGCAGTGTTTAGATAATATGTAACAAAATGTCATAAACAAGAATAAATGGACCTGCACATCTAGAACAGTAAATTTCTTTATTTAATAAACAAACTTAATAACTACTGTTTAGACCAGAAAATAGCAATAATTATATCACACTTATGTGAGTTATAAGATAGTCTAATACCTGTGCCGCAGCACACTAGTGTGCCGTGAGGTATTTCTATGTGTGCCGCTGCGTATTGCTTACTTGCGAAGAATCAAAAAAAATGTGTCTAATATTCAAGTCTGCCCACGCATTATATTCTTTTATCATACCCATTGACACATCCTGGTTTTTGTTAAGTATAAGTGTCATTAGTGTCACCCAGCGGCAACAGCAATAATTCGCAGAATCGGCCCTGTCTTGTTACCAATCGTTCAATTGCCGCCGGGTACGCCCGCTGGACGAGTCAAATTTGACGGAAAGGGTGCAGAAAGTTTTTTAAATTGTATTTGTACACAGTCGATTACGATCCATCGAGCCGGGCGAGTTGCGGCGGAGGTGACGATGCGAGTTGTTTCTGTTTTGATTTGCGTTGGACTTAACTTAAAATCGTTTGTCGTGCCATTTGTATTATAACTTAAAGTAAATTCAGTTGCTAAGTAAATGTAAATGTAGAATCAATTTTATGTGTTAGGAATTATATATTTGTGTAATGTAAACCATTGCATCTTTGATGGAAAATATATAAGCTTGGAACCGGATTTGAAATGGTGTTTGTCTGAGATCACAGCTCTTCCAGGACTTTGGATAACCAGCCGCTCGCCTCTCTTCGATCCGGGGTTTTCTCACTATGTATTTATCAAATCAAAAGCTGGCTTTATATCTTTGGACATTTTTATACAATTATATCAATTTATATACATACTACTATAACCGTATCCGTCATAAATGACGGTATTTAAATTGAAATACTGAATGTCTAAAGTAGCTAGTACTTCGGAACTGTGTGTGCATTACATAACATTTTATTTTATATACACCGCGAACGCTAAGGCCATGAGAAAATTTCATACTTAAATGTAACATGTGATAATAATAAAGCGCCTACCGAGCGGTCTGGGCTATTATATATAAGATAACGTTGAATGGAAGAAAGATAGATTTAAGTTCTACTGTATATCATTATTTATCTTTATATCAACTCTCATGAAAAAAAATATTTCTCAAGTACAAATTTGTTTTCTTATTGATTTCAGTGTTATTAACACAGGGCGCAGTGCTGCCACTTTCTATGGGTATTCCGCATATCCCAACCAATTGCAGGTAAGGAATGTATTCATATAAACAATATTCTTCCTGATACACTTGTTAAAATTGCACATTGTAAAAAATTTACATTGCTTGACAAAACAGTTGTATATGAATTTTTGTCATAATTCGTTTGTAATTGATTTTTTTTAATAAAACAAACGCAGTGTTTGATTATGTCATATTGCAATAATATTTAAATAGAATCCATAAATTAGATTGGATTTCAATCAACAAGCAATAATTCTCTTAATCTCAATCAGCGGAGTCGCAAGCAATTCAGCTAATGACAAATTCCATAAGGATTCCATATTCTTCACATCGGGAGCGGACATGTTTAAAAAAGTAACATTACAAACAGTTCTTGAAGAATTGAACACTATTGTTTACTTTAACACCGACAATCAGTATGTGTAAGAAGTTTTTCTAAATTATTTCCCCATTCGAAGCCTTCAGTTAGTAGACTATAAAGTAATACAATACTTGAATTAGGTAAACTTTAATATGCTAAAAAATGTTGTCAGAGATAGAATGTGGCATAGAGCAGTGCTTTACAAACTTTTTCATGCCACGGCCCCCTAAATCTAAAAAATTAATACCCGGTCCCCAGAAAAAAATATTATTTTATGGTATTAATTATTACTATGAATACATACATGTAAATATTTTATCCTAAACTAACTTATAATCATTTTTTTAAATAAAACAAGAAAATCTAATAAAGATAAATACATGAAGCCTACAATAAAACACTTTAATTGGAGGGATATGGTTTTTGACAATTCTATATCGGGTTCAATGTCAAAAATCAAACTCAAAAGGGATCATCCAACGTCTCCATTGAAAGACATGGCGTTGTTATTCTCATTCAATTTCGGAAAATATTTTTTAAAATCTAGTGGTGATTTGGCCATGTTATCGACTATAAAATTTGTAAGAAACTCAGTCAAACATGAAAACATCTCCGTGCATCTTTGACTTTATACCTTTTGACCCCAAAGATAGCATTTGTTGGTAAACTTAAAGTTTTAAATTCATTACCAAAACCTTGATTTCTTGTCCCTGAAGTGAAAGATTTAATTCAATTGTCTTTGTCAAAAAATCCGCCTTATAAAAAGCAAAACATATGCACTTCTCATCGCGAAGGAAAGAAGACAGGTATGGTTTTTGTCATGAAAAAGGAGGTGAAGTCCAACATTTATTTATTTATCTATTCGTTTTAAAATCTTTCTGCGACATAGCCATTCGATAAAACTTCATGTACAAAATGCTTAATAATGTTGTGTTCAAAGCTTGACGTTGTACAAGATTAACTCTCGAAGCAGTGCACAATTTTTGATATCAGTAAATTCATAGAGTTGTATTGCAAAGAAGTTGCTCTGTTTAATCGTAAATATTAATTTACATTTAATGTAAACTCCCTTGCATTCAATTCTTCCTTTGATTGTAATATTTGAACAACAAATCGGTTTCAGTGGATATGCAATTTTATCTACGTGAATAGTTCACAAATATTTATTGCTGCTGGTAACATAGTTATTTTACTATTGTATGAGTTTTTTTCTTCTTGCAATTAATACAGCATCCTAAAAAGAAGCTTCTAGTAGTTGATTATTCAGTTTGAATTGATTTGAAAACAATTGAATTTCTTGTTTTAAGCCTGCAGAGAAAGTATTCTTCGAAAAAAATCTAGTGAATTATTTTTGTAATCTGGATGAATAGTATTTAAGTGTCGCAAAAAAATTCCCGGTTTCATATTTACATTCGTTTGATAGTTGATTCATACTAAATTTTGGACATCGTACCCCTGGTATGGAAGTTTCAAAGTTTTTACGGCTCCCTCCAGAAAACAATATTCTAATCCATAGATTAGAAATTAAAAAAACAATATTGGTCAATCAAAAATGGCAAAAAGTAACTAAAAGTTATGTCATAATTGTATTAACTTATTCAGTCCTGAATAGGTAAAAATAGTGCATCATATCTCAGAACAAAACTTAATTGAAAGTTTGTTTACGAGTAGGCTATTTTCCATGTATTGTATTGTTGTTATTATCTTTTCTCTAACACATATGTTTACAGCCTTTAATGGCATCAATCGCGCTTTGAAACATGAATATCCGAATCCATTGTGAAATAATACGGTTTTGATATTCTAATTTAATTCCAGCTCTGAAGGAAACCTTGTGTCAGGACGCTGTGCTGGCAAATTGCAACATTTTGAAGATGTTCTGGAATAGTAAGTACATGCAATAATAACAAACTCGATCAATTTGTGTATATGAACACATTATGCATGGGAAGATAATTTTTTGTTATTTTTAAATCTGGAAACTCTGAATCGATGTAATCGAAACGCTCCTAGGCTGTGGTAAAAGTCTCACAACGCAGATTTATCGGTGCAAACATCGTCGCGGTAGATGTCAAATGAGTCTAGCCACAAATTTGGCGGAAATATGTTTGTAGTCCATAAAAGCATTTTAAAACCACGATATGGTAAACATTACAAATTGGCGCTGTAGATCTTCCGAATATTCGTTGAAACAAATATTTGAAAATCTAATCCAAGACGATTTATTTCACACATTCCTTAAAATTGAAATTCCTGTTGATACTGCAAAAACTGTGTGCTTCCATAGAGTTGCTCTCCTCTCCTCGGTTTCCTGTTTCCTTCTCAAATACGTTATCAAGTCTAGTCTTGCGTCTTTTACGTTTTAACTATGGAAACTATCACAGCTGAATAGTTAACAACAATAAAGATGGTACGATAAAGTATTTAGTTCCACAAAAGTTTGACAAGATATTTCGGATTAACACCATCGTCAGTTCTGACGATGGCGTTAATACGAAATACCTGTCAACTATGTAATAAAAAATTGGAACTATATAATTAGATATTTTATCCTATTATATGATACCGCCTCGTACTTATGGGGTGGACAGGGGTCTTCAAAACCAATCTGCAGACTCTTTCTATTAATGCAAATTTAATATGTAAAATCTCTCCTAAGGCATTCAAAAAAAAATTGTCATATTTGTTTGGTTACCGTTATTTGTTTACCGTTAGAAGTAAACAAAAAGCTTGCGATGCTTAGGGAAACAAGGACTCGCCACTCGGCCTTCCCGGGGTCGTTCGCCGACGAAGCGGCGACTTAGTCCGAGATTTACGACCCTATCATAAAACCACTTACAGTTTTAAATTGAGATTGTGTATTTTAAATCTGTTTGTGTTTGTGTAACTGCCTTCGAGGAATTTATAAGTGTAAACTAACTGCAATTAAATAGAAAGTATACTGAATACGACCGGGTTTTAATGGAAGACGAAGGAAGCTGTGAATTATCCTTTGTCACCACGCCGGACTCGGGGCTGTCAAAGTGTGTTGACGCTCCCCTCCACCTTCCCCTCGAGTAGTGGACATTATTTTACTTTCTCATAAAATGTCGTTTTACGTAGTAAATGACAATTCATGTTCACGTTTTCTGACTACTCTGCTAGAACATTGAATGGGGGGGAAAACAACTTGACCCAGAAATCTTTGACCTTCAGAATCATATTACGTTAAAATCCTTAATATCAGATGAGGACTACTGGAATATAGTAGAAATAAAAATGTTTCCGTTCTTAATAAAAGTGGCATATAACATAAAATATTTTATCAGTTCCGCATAACTTTGGGAAACATTGTTTTCAAATATGAATTTAATAAAATAAAATACAGATCTCGACTCACCGATGAACATCTTAATGAGAGGAATAATGCAATCATACTCTCCTAATTGTGAGGTACTAGCCAATGAAATGCAAAAAATCAAACTGACTTTGAAATCGATTTAACATTTTTTATAATATATAACGTTTACTTTGTATATATGAGACAACCATGACGTATATTCGTTTTATTGAATATGAAAAATCTTTTTTTGTGTATTATTACGGCTATAAATTTGGCTTGAAAAAATAGGTGGTGCCCGCCTCCTTTCGATATTGTTAGTTGTGCTCTAGGGCAGTGCTTCCCAAACTGGGGTCCGCGAAAATTTTTAGAAGAAAGTACAAAAATTTATTTATGAACATTTTTTCTTTATGATAAAAAACCAGATGTCTTCTTTCTTGATCAGAAGTGGATGTGCTTTGCATCTTTTTTGGTCTTTTACTTCAGAGTAAATAAAGCAATATTTTGATCATGAATAAAAAACTTTAGGATTTCCAAAAAAAGCTTACTTCGTGGTCAAAAGGTCAAGGATGTTTTCATGTTTGAATGTGATTCTCACAACAAATGAAATATCACTCTCGATCCCAATAAAAAAGGTTGAATGAGGATCAAAAGTACAGTTGGATAAAAACGACATTTGCTAAATCCTTAAAATATCACATTACATTGGCAAGAGTTGATCGATATCAGATCAGATAATTTGCTTGAAGTGAAATTTAATGAAAAAATTATTTCAGAATTTTGGATAAGGCGACAACAAGAATATCCGTCCATTGCAAAAGAATCTTTAGTAATTCTAATTCCTTTTAAGACAACATACCTATGTGAAACAGCATTTTCATCATTACTTTTAATAACAAATAAGCAGAAATCATGCCTTTCCACGGTGACTTTGGAATAATCCATGCAAGCATTTCTGACATTGAACCATTGATATGTTGTATAAAAACATGCCACCACATCCACCTCACCAAATTATTTTGTAAGCTTCATGCTATGTATAGTTGTTCTGATTTTATTTTTAAAATTTGTTTATAAGTAATAATTAATGTCAAATAAAATTTTTGACATACTAAAATGTGGTTTTTTCGGAGGTCCGCTGATTATTTTTTCAGATTCATTGGGCCGTTTCTTGAAAACGTTTGGGAAGTACTGCTATAGGGTACAAAAAGGTAACCCCTGACCTAGAGCACAAATTACTAGTTCGATTTTAGGTATTTTTGAGTTGAGTAAGTTTTCTACATCTAAAGCCAATATTTTATAGTTCACAAATGTATGAAGTGAAATTTAAATAACTGCAGTCATTATTTTTAATACGTTTTTGTTCTAAGTACCAAGAACGCGTTCATAAAAAAAATCATAGTGCGATATTGCTTTAAAAGTATTGAAGATTTTCAGTACACATATCAAAAACGTTGGGCAATCGATGAAAACACAGCATTTTATAGAACTCTTTATCAAGAAAAGAAAAAAATGGTGGTGTTCAATTCTCGACAAGTTTATAAAGAAAACACCTTCTAATCCTACACCCTCCGCTTTGCACCTTAGTCGCTGATTCGAATTTCTCCGTTGCATGGAGGTTTTAGTGTACTATCAAACATGGGTTTTGGAATAAGAAATGTATTCACAGTAGGTTGGATAGATAAATACTTTTATTTTATCATTTCAGCCCATTGGACTTGTATATAAACCCAACGAGTAGCACGAACAGAAGTTTAATGGTACGGAATAGAAGACAGACACAATGCTCGTAAGTTTTTATCAAATATTTCTATTAAAATCAAATTCTGTATATTTTTCATGTAATTGTCATAATTAATTTAATAAAAATAATCAATATTTATTGGAAAAGGTTACACCATGATTTTGAACCATATAAAAAAACAGTGGTCATGAACCAGTGGGTGAGGTCCACAGGAACACTTAGCTCACAATTTTGAATCCAGCGGACCACTAAATGATTTTATTTTAAAAGTGTATGCGTCTGAATGTGTATATATTATAATATATAGTAAAAGTATGAATGAAATGAAAAATGATTTAATTCACTATTTTTTTCAGAAACGATAAATACCAGTGTGCTGACGGATCGTGTATCGATTTTGACAAGCCGTGCGACGGGAGAATCGATTGCCCTGACGGATCTGACGAGACGTTTGCCATCTGCCGTAAAGTGACGTGAGTGTTCATATTAATTTTAATTGGAAAATCGTATCACCCCCCACACCCCTCTTTTCCTCCAAAATTTTTTTAGCCGTCACGATGCAAAAGGTTGCGCCGCAGGCCAACAGTTTTTCTGTATAAATATAATTTCTTGAAATATATGTACTATATTTTTACAATCCTGACAAATTTTAAATTTAAATATTAATATAGAAACACGAAATTATTCATGTACAAACATTAATTGATATATATTGCACATATAAACGAATCGATAATTGTAAATTAACTTAGAACCAGATATTCAGCAGATTTTACTAACAATTCACAAAAATAAAAACCAAAAAAAATTGAAAAAAAAATATTTAAATAAATATTTTATAACAGCGAATTCTTAAGAGTGAAATCGTCAGCAGTATCGGAATCTATTTTATCTGCCAGTTGGTGTTCCATTGAAAGTATTGCAAAAAAATTCAATCGGAAATCGCTCATTGTCGATATTAAATATTTTTTTTAATAATTTCAACTTCAAAAAGCTCCTTTCAGAACAAACAACACAGTTGCTAGGATAAAATTATATTTTTAAAAGAATTGCTGAAGTTCAATCTTTGCCATCCTTCCACACATCTGTTTCATTATGTTAAACAGCATAATTTTGAATTCTTCCCGATCATCATCATCATAAATTAAAGATAGATTTTAGCAACCGCATGGCTTTAATTTTTTCAGATACATATAAAAATACCCGATCTTTTCTTAGTTTGGACCTACTGCGCCGCGGCACACCGGTTGCGAATCATTGTTTAGAGTTTTAAAAAAATATACAAAAAGCCTCATAAAAATTTTAATAATGAGTAACTTGGCAACACAGGAAAGTTTTGAAAACTCTCATGGCAGCGGTACGGGAGTTATTAGTTATTTACAAAATTTTTCACGTTCGCAGAACCAACAAACTTTTCTTAAAACCTCCCTTGAATCCCAGGGATTTCTTTTAAACTACTTGACATAGCCGATGTCACGTATTTTCACTGTATTTTTAAAAACAAACCTATGCTTGCGTTTGACAAATGAATCGTGTCGACCTAGGATAATACTATTAACGCACGTCACAAACTTTACGGAAGGACGATTTTGTAATTTCTTCACCAAGATTACTTTTATATTAACATTAAAATTCATATTACAATTTTACATTATATTGACCAAATTTAGTTATCTAACAAGGAAATTGGCATTACTCAAAAAGTCAATATTATTTTTAAAGCTAATTTATTAGAAGAATATCAACTTTTGATGTTTGTAAACGTGTAAACAAAAATATTGATAAATCAACAAGAAAAAGATTTGTTTGATGGTATAACACTGTCTTAACGTAAGATCAATACTTTCTTTTTCAAAAAAATATATATATATTTTAGCGACGGTTATCAAAAGCAGTCATGAATTCGCGAAAGATATTCGGCGACAGCCAAGTATAGTTGGTAATATTATAGATAATAATTTTTTTTTTATTATAGTAAACTGTTTGATATAGTTGTGTTATTTTGATAACATTGTAAGATTTACAATTTAAGTAAATCACACGAAATAATAATCAGATGTTTTTATTTAACGACCAACAACTGAAGAACGTAATGAAAATGAACATTTTAACTATAATAAATGATATTAGATTTATCCTAAAAACTTACATAGATAATTCATATTAAACATTATAATTATGTTTTAAATAATAAAACACAATTCATTTGTACTACTTTCACATATTTATAATTATCAGGACCGGTTTCGCTCATCACGAGCATTATCAGTTGATAAAGCTCGTGATGAGCGAAAGCGGTCCTGATCATTATAAATATGTGGAAGTAGTACAAATGAATTGTGTTTTATTTTTTAAAATATAATGTCTTTCCACCAATAATTGTCAGTTAACACCTTAAAAGTGATTATAATTATGATTAATGAGAGTTATGTAACTGTAACTTTCCACTGACAATTGTTCGCAGTTGTTAATCAAATTTACTAACAGATATTTTCAACAGTGACTTCAAATGCTCATCACTTAATTTGGACCAGCAAATATTTTTTGTATTTTTCATTCTGGAGAACACACAGGTAAGTAGTATTGAAAGCGGGAAAAAAGCCACGAGGAAATTTTATGCAAAAAGACTTTTATACAAGGAACTAGCTAGGTCTTGACCCTTAGGACTTGAGGAGTGGAGTAGTTTGTGTGGCCCTCATGCTAAAAAGCTTAAATATCCTTGGACTAAAGGATCAAAAATCCACTGATTGTTTTTTTATTAATTTCTAGATGTTGGCCTTTATATTTCCGCTGCGCATACGGAGCGTGCATAGAAAAAAGCCTCAAGTGTAACAAGATGCAGGATTGCGCCGATAACTCTGATGAGCTCCACAAGGACTGCAGAAAAGAAGAAAAATCTGGGGCCCTGTGCACCGAGTAAAAAATATTATTTATTGTAATTAATTCGGATATTAGGGACCGGATCAGGCAGCCATGTAGTGTAAGATATTTAAATGATTCAGATTTGATATTGAAGTTCCATCGAGCACCCTCAATCTTAAAATACTTAATGAATTACTCATGATCTACCAACTTTGAATCCATTTATCTCATAAGAGTTTTTCTACCATGGAGCGGACTCCAAATAGGGAGCATATGAACTCCTGATGAAACTATCTCAACAGATTTTTTTTCGCAAGAATAGCTTGTTACTCAGCTGGTCCACTATTTTTCATAGAGAATAGGGATAGAATGATTGGACTAATGGTTAGCTAATCATCCTCGCTACTGCATATTTTTAGAATGCGATGGGTGATTCTAGGCATCACCAACATCCATTTCTACGGACAGAAATTCATGAATCAATTGAAAAATCGGTCCAAGTACCGGGATTTGAACCCGAGACATCCATCCGTTGCCGAAGCCAACAATGCTGACAATTTCACCACGGACCCGACTTTGAGTTGGTTCATTATTATTCTGATGCATCCATATATCAATATCGATATTACAAAGTCCTTCTCACTTTTTTCACTCAAACATGCTAATTACAAATTGATGATACTAAAAATTTTAAATATGCCGATAATAACCTAAACATAAAATTGTACAATATAAGAGTATCATAAAACAAATTTAATATATAGTCGAAATATTTAACCAATGAAATTATAACTGTGATTGCGAATTCGATAATAGCTGGAATTTTTGCAAGGCATTAAAAACCATGCATGCCTTTGAGGACAAAATTGGCTGATTCTATCAAGAGCGGGATAGGACAGGGAGCTGTGCTTCTTACATGATTTATATTAAATTAAAAATCAATAACTGTTACAGTGGAACCCCGATCTATCGTTCACGCATTTATTTTTTTCCTGGATGTATCGTATATTTTCTATAGTCCCAGACACTCACCCATAAGAATAATTTTAAATAGTCCCCTCTTAATTTACTATTCCTCGATTTATCAATTTAATATTATAGTCCCGTCACAAATATTAATTACCCTGTTTGATTGCTTTTGTCACACATTTGTCATCCCGCTCATAACGAGAGATCCTATTCAATCAATATCGTAAATAAGACCGAGATCGCAAGTCTGTAAACGTCGTCTTATTGTAAAAACGGAACATGAAAAAACAGAACAATTTGAAAATAATATTTTTGTCATATCTATTTATTAATTAAACAAAATAATAAATATAGATAATATATCGCCTGTGGAAAGGAAAAAGTACGAAATCCAAACCTAAAAATATTTTCTATAACTCATACAAAGCTTGCTAATACACTATATTTATATATAAATATATCGACTGTGGAAAAGAAGAAGGACGTAACCCACACCAAAAAATATTTTGTATAACTCACACAAAACGTGCTAATACACTATATATAAATATATAATATATTTACTGTAGAAAAGCAAAAGGACTTATCCCTCCGTCTTTTCAAAATATTTTTTTTCGATAATCACAATATATACAATTTAATACATGTTTTGTTCGGGCTATAAACAATAGTTTTTGTGTTTCGTCCTTTTTCCTTTCCACAGTCGATATGTATTCACTGCATGTTGGCCATTTGGCGTAAAAAAACACAATTTATCTACTCGATTTTGATAATTTTGTACAACTACTGCCACACGATTACAAATGTTTTCATATTTTATTTTTCTAACTTCGAGCGACCTGTATGGGTATTGGCTATTACTAATCGATGGCAAACAACAAACGCAAATGACCTTACTGTTTATTTCATATAATACGAGGCACTTTTTTTAAAATGTACAGTGTACATTTCGCATTGTGAATAATTCTGACTTGCAATTAAAATGCCCTCCTATGGAGAAAGTTAGGACTCTGAAACAGCTGCGAAACTGAAAAGACTTTCCCGCATACAACAATTTTTTCAGGGTCCCTTAAAAATGAAGAATTGCGGTTCCACTGTACATTTATTTTTTGCTAAATTTACGATTCCATTAAATTGGTATTACAATCTCCAGATAAAGCTTGGCTTAATCTTCATAATTACAAATTTATCCGCACACTGTGCATGTCTTCCGGGCGTTAACAGTGAACGATTATATGCTTTTATATTTGAATTATCAACTTTCAATACAATACGGTTATATTATTTATATTTCAACAGCCCTGACAAATGGCTCTGTCCAAATTCAGCCCAATGCATCGATAGAGACCTGGTCTGTGATGGACGGAAGGATTGCGCCAACGGAAACGACGAAACCATCTCAGAGTGCTCCTGGATCAAGTCTTGCGACCGATACTTCAAGTGTGCGTACGGGGCATGCATTTATAAGGCAGGAAAATGCAATTATGTAAGTAATACAAAAAAAAACATAAAGTCCATTGTCTGTAACTCCAAATGTATGTTTTGATAAGTGTTTTTACTTTGTTCGTGCTTCATTTTAAACAATGATTTCTGACAAATAAAATGAGTAGCTGGATATTTCCTGTGTCAAGGTTGGCCTTCCATCAAAAAGGCAATAATTTTTTTATGGGCAATACTGTTTTACTTGATAGTACAATTAAATGACATTTAATATATATAGATAGCTGAATGTGCTGACGGATCTGATGAAGATCCAGATATGTGTGGACCAAATTACACGCCCATCTCCGCTTTGCCACCGCCGACGACCACTCCAATGAGACCTACTGTTCCACTAACTGGGTAACTGTAATTTTTCAAAGCTTTCATGCAATGTCGCACATTTTGTACACCATAGTCTTCACTAAAGATCAAACATTATTCACAACTAAAGTAATCAATACATGGCTAGAAACTGACAAACTTAAACAAGGTGTTGTGAAAGATTTTTTTATTAATAGTTAATGGTGTGAATCAGCAATTTATGATTATTTTACAATGTCAAATTATTCGAAAAATCGTAATAATACGCAGAAGTTTATGCTAAGAGTGTCACTTGTATGAAGATGAAAAGAATTGATAATTCCAACCAATAATGCTGTGAATTACGTGGCGGCCATGACAAATAATAGTAGTATACCAACATTCCTCATGCGCCTTCGCTAAGCGGCCATCTTATAATAGTCAACCAATTGATTTGACATGAACTTATAATACGAGCAATTAAACAAAAGCATGGTTTGTATATCATATACACTTAACTCTTTATTTTCACAGTTTTGAAAAACATGATCCAAAAAAAGAACGAATACATATTTTCACACAAATATTTTGATACGCTTTCCATAAACAATTATATTACATGATTACATATTTTCCATTTCGCTCGTTATCTTTACATGTAAATGATTTTTTAAGAAATGGATGTGTGATGCCAACAAATAACCCCAACACGAGATACTCATTGCTGGGTGGCACAATGATTAACCCCGGGGAGGAGGTCGCCGATCAATCTGTTCTTACGTTGACTTGTCAGCTGGGTACCACCCTTACTACGCCATCCTTCATCCTTTGTGAAGGATCAAAATGGACCGACAATATACCATCATGCGAAAGTGAGTAAACTCAAAACAATACGTGCTACAAAAATATTTAAAACTCTTCTAATTGTGTCTTTTGTGGAAAAACTATTGTATTGTTGCCATATTTTGATGAAGAATGATTTTTTATCGTTTAATTTAGTCAACTGTCATCATATTAAAAAACGAAAAATATGCACGTTCTCAGTGGCGTAGCTAGGGTTTGTGCCGACCCCCCCCCACCTTTTCTCCAAAATTTTTTGTAATTTAATGTTACTAATATTTCTCCAAAAATGTTGATTTTATATTGACAATAGTTTTGGGTTAAGGCTATTTTTTATAACAACGATATGCGTGTTTCAAATGTTTGCCAGGAATGTCCGAGGAGAAATTCCTCAAGACTTGGTTGCATGCACTCTAGTGTGCAGGAGGTTACGTTTAAAATAAATGTTAAAAAAAAGAAATGGAAAAACAAGCGGTTTAATGTCTAAAGGAATTGCGTTCCAATCCTTTAATGACTCATGTATTTTTTGACATATTTGAAAAATAAACTTGTGGGACTCTTTTTTCCATGTCCGCTCCCAATGTGGAGCATACGGTCTCCTAACGGATGTATATTAACAGAATTTTTCTACGAGAAATGCTTGTTAGTCAGTTGCTCAACCTCTCTTTTTTCAAAGAGAATAGGGATAGAAGGATAGGGCTAGGACAGGACTAGTGGTTAGCTAATCGCTCTCGCTACGCCCCGTGAGGATTGGATGGGTGGGAAGGAGAACTCATACTGCGAACAGAAATCCATAAATCGATTGAAAGATCAATTTATGAATACCGTCCGCACTTGGAATTGAACCCGAGACATCCGTTACCGTAGCCAGCGACGCTACCAACTGCGCCACGGACGCTGACCATCGTCGCATCATCTTACCAATTATTATTGTTTAACAATAACTAAAAATACAAGTAAACGCGTAGGCGAAAAAAATCCTGTATTTAATATATTTGTATGGCAAATTTCTTGAAATTTGGCATACTGTTCGTGGCCTGGCGGAAAGTCTTTGCGGGCCGGCACTGGGCCTTTTTCAAACAATCATCGATTATATCTTGGTAGGCCATATTAACCTCATGTTGTTTAATACTCCTTAGATATTGTCTTATCAAACTTTTTTCATTCTCCAATATGAGCATTTTTTTGATAACCGTCTCAGAAGAGAAAGCTTTTTTTTACGTTCTTAATGACGTGACAAAAAAATTCCATCATGTTTAACATGACGTCTTTAAAAAAAAAATTTTTTTTATGTGATAGTTACCCCTTTACACATGTCTCAAAGACATATATTATGCAAATATAATGGCCTAATCCGTGGCTTTAGCACAGAAATTGGAAGCATTTTGATGTGTCAATATTGAATGCTGAAAATACATAATAACGTACCAAACAATTAATACTTTCATACATGCCGGGTCCCTGGTGGAGTGGTCAACATTGTTGGTTTCAGTTTCACTGCTCACAGTTTCAAATCACAGAATGGACAGTTTCCTAAATTGATTGTTCAATCAATTTATAAATTTCTGTTCGTAGACATGCATGTCTGTAATATCTAAAATTCCTTCCCACTTTTATCCACCCGATCCTTAATAAATAGGGCATAGCAGGAGCGAATAGCTCGTCACTAGCTCTGTCCTAGCCCTACTCTCTTCAAAAGGAAAGGTTGAGGAACTTAATAAAAAGCAGTTCTCGTTGAAAAACATTTGAGATAAACTCCATCAGGAGTCCATTAGCTCCACATTAGGAGAGACAGGGTTAAAAAAAACAGAAAAAATAAAAGCTAGTATTGAATATTATTCTTTTGATTACTCTTGCACATAATTAGCCCCGATAACTGAAAATTGTCATTGTTATACCATCATAATTGCTGTAGGCATGTGCAACCCTCCTGAGTCATTGACCGTAGACTTCTCGTGCACCATTATAAAGAACGGCGCCAGGGACAGAGTGGACTGTGATAAAAGATTGCCGTCCGGAACTGAAGCGACTCCAATGTGCAAGAGTGGACATATGAATAATGAGCCACTCAAAAAACTGACCTGCAAGAGTGGCTTTTGGGACTACACTACGCCTCGCTGCATTCCAAGTTAGTTTTTAATTAAATGAAATGTTAAATTTGGATTAGTGAGATGTGTTTTACTGATTGTCACTAATTACCCGGGTTTCGCCTTTCGGCATCTTCAGGCATTCGAGCACACGAATGGACTCGAACTGAGTCCTCAGTTCGAGTCCATTCGTGTGCTCGAATGCCTGAAGATGCCGAAAGGCGAAATCCTGGTCGTTAGTGACAAAATAAATGGAAGTGTACAAAATCTCAATAATCCAAATTTAATATTGAAATTCCACTTTGCACCCTCAGTCGATGTCTTGAATTAAATGAAATGTATTTTACTGAAGATGTTATGTACGCTCTTCTCTGCCCTACTAGCAGTTTGTGGACTATTTTTAGGCCACCTGCTTTAACATTTGGTTTAATGTCTCTAAGTCTACAAGAAATGCGTGTCAAACCGGCTTAAGCACTTTTGTTAAGATATTTATTTTGTTATGATAAATCAATACTTATCATGGGCTCACACAGGGGGCGGTCCAGTAGGTTTGAGCCGCCCCTATGATTTGAAAATATTTTTATTGTTTTCTCCATCACTTCCCTCGCCAAACCTAATACAGAAAGGCTTTGTAAATCTACTTGTTTTATGATTTCTTCAAATGAAGCTGTCACCATTATACTGTTGAAGCTTTTCCAAACACGGTCAAAATATTGTGGTTTTGCTTAGTTTTCATCGATTTTTGGTGCTGAAATCGTACTCGTTTTCGTGGATACGGTTTATTTGACAATTTTAAAAAACTCTTAAAGCCCCCTGTCTCAAGATTTTTGTAGGTTACCAAACCATAGGTTGCAACCCTACACTCTTTTGTGAAAAGCAAATTCTTTTATGTGTACGATAAATTTGATTGTCTTTCACTGTAATGTAATTTTTACTTATAATCGATATCTTAATCAGAGGAGGAACGTATGATAAGAAATATAAAAGAAGCTTTAATGTAGATAAAATTAAAGTTATGTGGTAGACGTAGCAATTTGTTTAAATCGTAAAAATTTAGTGAACATTTTTTTATAAATATTATATTTATCCATGTTACAGACTGCGGTACAACAATTCCGAAGGGCGTAACCAATGTCATTCTGGGACAGGATGCTATAATAGGAGAGTTCCCGTGGCATGTTGCAATATATTCACAGTTCGGACAGGAAGGCTCAGGCCTGCCTCAAAAATATTGGTGCGGAGGAAGCATCGTCAGTAGAAATATCATCATAAGCGGTGGGTAACTCTTTTGAAATTCTTTATCATTAATATTCCACACTTGAAGCAATGCATTGCAGCCCAGATAAACACAAGAGTAATAGAATATCACGATTTATTTTTCTTTTACTCTTGAATTTAAATTCTATTATATAAACTACCTACCAGTAAATAAATCATTAGATAGCAAACCCATGTGAAACACGTGTCGCCAACAAATCAACAACCATTAATTTCATATTAGAAATATTCGGGTCTCAATTCAGCGCTTATTCTTACAATTTGCCCATGGTTAGTGCAAAAACGTTTATTTATAATTAGTTTAATGGACATTTTTTTTTTTTTTTAAAAACTAAATAATAATCGATTTTTTTCAGCTGCACATTGTTTTTACAATCCCCTGACGAGGCTATCTTATGATCCCAGCTTATTTACAATTGCAGTCGGAAAGATGTATAGTGATTTCAACCATATCGAAGAAAAGGAAAAAGGGCATATTCAAAAATCAGGGGTAAATTGGTTAGCTTTATGTTTCTATATGTCAATGGTAAAATCACTATCCTGTTCCATGTATTCAAATATTTCTGGCACTTTAAATATGTATGTTCTCCTATTATATATATTTTTTGCAGGTGTTTGAAGTTATATGCTTCGGTTGCTGTGTTCACGGACTAGAATATCAGAGGGGGCAGTTTCATAAAGGGTTATAAATAATTGCACTTTGTGTTAAATAGTATTCACTTGGTACACTTGAACTTTTGTTTCGATAATTTGCACTTTGTGTAAGCTAGTATTCACTTGGTACACTTGAAATTTTATTTCGATAGTTTGCACTTTGTATAAGATAGTATCAACTTAGTACACTCAAACTTTGATTTTAATAGTTTCCACTTCGAAATGGATTATTTTAACAAAGTACTACAGACTAATTTTAATAGCTTGACTTTGAAACGGATTATTTTAATTTTGTATGTTATGGACATTGAAATAAATTATATTAACATATTGCATGTCCACTTAGAACCCTGCTCCTTCATAAATACCACTCCTATAATATACTAGTGAATAAATTCTAATGCGTGGAGCAAAGACAATACAGGCGGCCTAATATAGAGTTGCGACAAGTAAACTAGTCTATGGTGGAAAATCCTATGTTGCAAGTAGTAAAGAATAAGTGGCATTACATTACAGCGTTGTGAAACTATCGATTTCAAAGTGTGAGTATTTATATTGAGTGAAAACTATTTTGTCTATGTGACATATTTCTTCAATGTATAAATACATTTTATTATGTGGCATCACTTTATTTTTAGTGAAATAATTTGTTTTTTGTGGAATGTATTTGTTATAAGTGAAAACTATCTTTACGAATGTGAATATCATCTAAACAAAAGTGCATTTAATTGTAAACCTTTCATAAACTGATTTTACGATCGATTTTGAGTCTTGAGTGTGTTAGAAGGCATGGATATGTCTAAAATTACTTCCCACCCAGTCAATCCTAGAAATGGGGAATAACGAGAGCGATTAACTAACTCCCAGTCCTGACGGAGCCCTATCCTTCAATCCTTAATATCTTCTTAAAAGAGAGATTGAGCGACTGAGAAACTGACAGTTCTCGTAGAACAATTTTTATTGAGATAAGCTTCATCAGGAGTCTGTGCGCTCCATATTCGGAATAGAGATGGTTACAATAATTGTTCTTGTACATCATGAAAAGTATTATCTTTCTGTTCCAGGTGCAGGTTATTCAAATCCCTGAATACTACACGGGAGAGGAGACCAGTTATGCAAACGATGTTGCTTTAGTGATCCTTGAGACACCTATTAATTTTTCAAATTTAGTTTTACCCGTCTGCTTAGACCTCAATGATCGGATTTTTGATGATGATCAATCATCTGCCGGAGTGGTGGCAAAGGTATGATGCATCTTTAACACTACTTATTAAAATTTCTACACCATAAGTTCCGGTAACTTTGAAAGTAATATACTCTAAGCCAAATAGCCAATTTGACACTCACTGACGTAACACTTAATTATTTATTGATAAGAATCAAGAAGAATTAAGAAGATAAAATAATTATTTTAAAATATAATGAATCACAACATACATTAATATCGTCACCGCAAAATCAAAACGGTACTTTTTCGTATTTTTTCTCTACATGAGTGCTCCGAAACCGGTGTGCCGTGGCACACCGGTGCGCCGCGGGTCGATCCCAGGTGTTCCGCGGTGCAGTGCGTCGAAAATGAGAAAAATCGAGTATTTTATATTAGAAAAAAACTTAAAAATTCATTCGGTGGTCAAGATTTTCGCTTAAATTATTCTCGTCGAAAGAATATTGTATTATTTCGATATTCAATGGGATAATAACTGTATTAGTGTTTTTCTCGTGTGTAAAACACAAAAATCCTACAATAGAAATTATACATTGCTGTATTAATTAAAAAAAGAATTGACGACGAAATATTCCAGTGAAATTATAACAAACAAAAATAAAGTGATCCCACATAATAAAATATATTTAAACATTGAAGAAATATATAAAAATATTTTTTATTTATTCCTATTCTTTGTGCACTGTATTCACAAGCGACACATATTTGATCTAATTAACATTTTTGGGGTATCACATAAAGAAAACGGAAAGAAAATTATTCACGAAAATCTACAGAAATGCTATCAAAGTTATAAGACACAATTTATTAAAGGCACATGTGATGGCATAATCATGACATATTTATAAATAACAGGAAACCCTTATTTGACTAAGTACACGTTTAAAAGTAGGTGATGATTTTGTCATTCAATTATTTATAATTAGGAAATGTTAACACATTTTTAATACAACTTATGGTTATTCCAATGTATGGAAACCATTTATTTTTGTGCATATATCAATTTTTATTGATTGCACTTACGAAAAAATATTTTCATTTAGATAAAATAGTTTTCACTTTCATCAATATAGTTTTCACTTATAACAAATACATTCCTCAAAAAACATATTATTTCACTAAAAATAAAGTGATCCCACTTAAAAAAATACATTTTAACATTGAAGAAATATATTACACTTACGAAAAAATATTTTCACATAGATAAAATAGTTTCCGCTCAATATAAATTATCGGCGTCCGTGGCGCAGTTGGTAGCGCCGCTGGCTACGGTTACGGATGTCTCGGGTTTGAATCCCGGTGCGGACGGTTTTCATAAATTGATCTTTCAATCGATTTATGAATTTCTGTTCGTAGTCTGAGTACTCCCTCTCATCCATTCAATCCTCACGGGGCGTAGCGAGAGCGATTAGCTAACCACTAGTCCTGTCCTAGCCCTATCCTTCTATCCCTATTCTCTTTGAAAAAAGAGAGGTTGAGCAACTGATTAACAAGCATTTCTCGTAGAAAAATTCTGTTAATATACCTCCGTTAGGAGACCATATGCTCCACATTGGGAGCGGACATGGAAAAAAGAGTCCCACAAGTTTATTTTTCAAATATGTCAAAAAATACATGAGTCATTAAAGGATTGGAACGCAATTCCTTTAGACATTAAACCCCTTGTTTTTCCATTTCTTTTTTTTAACACTTATTTTAAACGTAACCTCCTGCACACTAGAGTGCATGCAACCAAGTCTTGAGGAATTTCTCCTCGGACATTCCTGGCAAACATTTGAAACACGCATATCGTTGTTTGCCACTAGTCCTGTCCTATTCCTATTCTTCTATCCCTACTCTCTTCGAGAAAAAGAGAGGTTAAGCAACTGAGTAACAAGCAGTTATCATAGAATTCTGTTTAGATACCTCCATTAGGAGACCATATGTTCCACATTGGTATCGGACATGGAAAAAAAATACTCACACCTTGAAATCGATGGTTGCACGAAGCTGTAATGAAATGTCACGTATTCTTCTTCTATCTTACTACCCAACCAAACTTCTTTTAGGAATGCTATCTTTTCACTCTCTTGAAGCACGAAGACCGTTTTCGATTCTAAAGCATTTTTCTCTTCTTCTTCGGGGACGAGTTTATAAACCTGAAATTCTCTTGACTGTTAATCTACATGCTCCCAATTGTTATCTACATAACCGAAATCATATCCAGACATTTTTTAATCTTAAAGCTTGTTCTTCGCGTCGGTCAGTCGAGTCACCAGTTGCAAGAGCCGTTCAGATGATCAATACCCAGAGTTTAGTGCTGGATATTTTCAACACTAAACTTTGGGTATTGTTCACCAAATATTTGTTCCTTATAAATTAATAATGTCTTTTTTTTGTTTCAATAATTTAAAAAAAAATGTTTTTATTTTCATTATTGTTTTTATTAGTATTATTGTTGTTATTATTGTTACTCTTGTTATGTTTGTGTAATGCATGGCGCATTGGCGTCAGCTGTAATGCCATGTGTTTAATTTTTTTTAAATTTACAATAATTAAATAAATCTTATATTAGGCCGCCTACATTATCTTTGCTCCACGCATTAGAATACATTACACAAACTTAATCAGACCAACCCTGACATAACCTACTACAACTTAACTCACTTTGTTAAAAGAATCCGTGACTAAGTGAAAACTATTAAAATCAAATTTTGAGTGTATTAAGTTAATACTATCTAATCCAAAGTGCAAACTATCGAAATAAAAGTTCGTGTGTACCAAGTGAATACTATCTAATGCAAAGTGCAATTATTTATAGCCCTTACTAATTGACTAATACATGATAGCCGTCCATTAAGGATCTGAATAGGCTCTAGTTCTGTTGCTCATTTTATACTTTATTACTTCAGGTAGCAGGATTTGGTTTAGTACAAGCTGATTCGGATGCTGTTGCCGACGTGCTGAAAACAACTTCAATGCCAATTATCAGTTATAATCAATGCAGGCAGGACTCCCCCGTTGCATTTACAAAGTATATTATATCTGATAAGTTGTGTGCTGGGTACCTTAACGGCGAGTATTACATATTTTTATTTCACTATAAAAAATTAATATGTTTATGGAAGTTTCCACTTCGAGATTCGAACCCTCCTCCCTTATTTACTCGGTGGAGTATTAATAAGAACTAGAATTGATTTCTATATTATAAATAAAAAAAATTACAATAGAGTGACACACCCTGGTTTTTCTTTGTTAAGTGAATTGTTTGTGTTTGTTTTGAATTGGACGTAATGTAAAATCGTTTGTCGTGTCATTTGCATTATAACTTAAAGTAAATGTAAATGTAGAATCAATTTTATGTGTTAGAAATACTATTTTGTATATTGTAAACCACTGCATCTTCGATGAAAAATAAATAAGTGTTGAACCGGATTTGAATGGTTTTTGTTTGAGATCCCAGCCCTTCCAGGCTGTTTGATAACCAGCCATTCGCCTCTCTTCGATCCGGGTCTTCTCAAGAGATAGTCCAAAATGCTTCTCAAAGACGCGTAACACATGACCCAACCAGTAGAATAACAGTTTTTTTTCCTACCTCTATTTTCCTACTGAAACTATTATGTGGATTCCGCGAAGCGGCCTCCTAGTTTCCTGGCTAAAGTCAGTGCTAAGGTGGGTACAGACTAAGTCTTTATATCCCTTTCCCGCATGTAAGCTAGCTACGTACTGCTATCTAAAAAAAATCTGTCAGCTGAAGGCTTTGTGTGGGAGGGTAGAATAACAATGTTATCAATTTTAATTTATATTGTTTTTTCTTTTTCAGGCACCGGTGTTTGTAAAGGGGACAGTGGAGGCGGACTTGTTGTAAAAACTTCCATAAAAAATGTGGAAACTTGGTTTCTTCGAGGCATTGTGAGTACAGCCCCTTCGAGTGATGATGGCAACCACTGCAGTACTCACACTTATTCAACATTTACAAGAGCATTCCACCATAAAACGTTTATAGAGAATGTATTGTTCGATGTATAGTACCAATGTAAGCATGAGGAACAACACCAATAAAGCGAGGAGAAAGCAATGGGATCATGTCGATGTATTCAAAATCCTAGACAAGAATCCCCACTGACTGATCTATGAAAGGTTTTTAAAATTTTCGTCATCGTTTTGAAGCTAATTATATTCATTCGATATTTCACATATTATGATAAAATTTAAATTTTGATACTAACCATTTAATACGCGCGATACGATAAACACACGGTTTTGAGAGGCAAAGCGACACTTCACTTACTGCTCTCGGACACAACACACACACACAAGGTTCACACTACATACGACTCAGGGCAGACTCAGTTTAGATTCAAAATAATAGCCCAGCCTCGTTCACTGTTTTTGCTTTATTTTTTGCAGTCTATGCTTGAAATTACTATGTTTTATACACTTCAAAACAACGGCTTACAGCGCATCACCACTTATTACACTCCAAACAGTTAATATCTTCTAAGACGATTTCTTGACAAATAGCTCGCTCTGCGATAATGAGACCTTGGTCTTCAAAACGTCGCCACGAGCAAGCTTTCGGTCTGGCGTCCTACACCCCTGACCTCTCCCCTTAAAAACGTTGACTTGATTTTCCGTCGACTGGACTGACCCAAAGGACACCTCCTTCCCCGTCGGAAACGCCGACATCTTTAAATTTTAAGAAAAACAGTATGGTAGTTATGAAACCTTCCTTCCAAATCGTCCCCAGTTGATTTTATTATTAATTTTATAGTTAAAGCAAAAGGGGATGGTCGCTTGAAACCCTTAAAAAAACATTTGCTAATCATGATTAAATTTTCTCAATGTCCTGTTCAAAACATCACATATTATAACTTTTACTATAATAGGAATGTTAGAGGTTGTTTCTGAACTTCTTAGAGACCCATATCCACCCAATATGTTGAGGTGGTGTCACATTTTTCTATAATACCCTAAAGGTTTTCCATCGGCTTCCACGGAATTGTTTTTTATCAGAACATAATTAAACATAACATGAAAAAACAGAACAATTTGAAAATCATATTTTTATCGTATCAATTTACTAATTAATCAGCCATAAAATAAATACAAATAATTACTGTATGTATGCCATTTGGCCTAAAAACACAATTTATCTACTCGATTTTGATAACTTTGCACAACTACTCCCACCCGGTTAAGAATAATGCTCTCATATCTTATTTTTTAACCTAGGAGCGACCTTCATATGCATTGGCTAATAATAATCGATGATAAGCAACATCTCTTCTTAAACTTTTCAATAAATTCCAAATTTTTGGATGACTACAGTGAAATAAGGAATTTAATCTGTAAAAACCTTCACAACAATTTGTTGTCTTGGGTCAACCGTCAGCAGCAGTCTCAAAATATTCCAAATTGTAATCAGAAAGATGGTCTTCCTGCAACTTCTACGATGAAGGTTGATTTGAAATATGTGAGAATTTCATTTTAGTAAAGCCCCCTATAGTTACAAGCCATGCTGTACGACCCATCAGAGGGCATTTTTGCAGACGAGTAGTCCATTGCTTTTAAATTGAAGTCATGAAATCGACACGAAATGTATATCTGTTATTATGTAAGGTTTTCACTCTTCTTTTTCGTTAATTGCGATGAATTCTGATGAAGAATATTGTAATAATATGAAATACAGGTAGTCCTCAACTCGAAAAGAACTTGACAACTGCGACCGCTTGTAGAAACCACGCTTTATTGGAAGAAAATGCATCAGCGTACATTCATAAAGAAGCAGAAAGTATACAGAATTGAAGGCATTCAAGGATCGTATTGTAATCATAAAGGAATTTCAAGGCAATTCTTGTAGGCGACCTATTGCATTCACTTGTATTATAAAGTAAATTTCAATTTTAAACTTAATTCTTGCAGCCAAAACTTATTCCAACCACTTACTTGTTTTACAAGAAAAATAATAAAATTGTGTTCACAACAGAGGATCGGCTGGCCAATTTGCGATAAAATTGTTATTGTCGTTTGACAGCTACAAAATAAGGTATAAAAAGCTCGCTCTGATGTGTTAAAATGTATCCGTGCCATTTTTGGTTGCAGTTGCTGTATTTCCACAAGTGAAAGTGATTAAACTCACCTGCACGAAACAATATTTCATTTTATTATTTTGTATGGAATTAGGCATACTACCGATTCGACTTACGACCAAAGTTCAGGAACGTATTTCGATCGTAAATCGAGGACAACCTGTGGTGCGTAATTAAATGTAATATGTTGAATATTAACAGGAATAAAGGTGTTTACTTACTTAGAGAGGTTTTTTTATAATTTAAGATATCGACTGATGGAATTTCAACAACAAATTTGAATTTGAATTGTTGAGCTTTTGTACATTTTCATGTATGTCGTCACTTACGAGCCGAATTTTGCCTTTCAGCATCTTCAGGCATTCGAGTGCATGAATAAACTCGGACTGAACTGTTCGACTTTGAATATTATAATATTAGTATGTTAGTAAGAATATTCAATCGATAAGTAGGTTTCGGGATTTTAATAATAATTACCTTTACAAAAAATGGAAGAGAACAAAAGGTTATGTTTAGCAATGATTCAATTAAGCAATTAAGATTATTTTCGAGATCATTAAATTCCCTTTCATCGTTTTCTTGTGTATCCCTATTAAAAGTAGCGACAAATCAAATACGATTTATTCAATTCGAATTAGAATACTAACGAAAAAATATCGATAGAAAAGCAGAATTGAAAGCGCATGCAGTCTCATACAAACTGTCATGAACACCGCTTATAGTAACGTCAAACAGTGTTATTCCGCCTGTGTGTTGTTAATTTTATATTGACTGTATTTTTTTGTACTACTCATTTATTTGTATGTGATTTTTATTGTTATATACACTTACCTGCAAGTATTAAAATAGTTAATATTGTCGATTTACATTCTAATATATTTATTTCATTTATATAAATATGTAGGCGAAATAACACTGGCTCGGGACTATCGAGTAACTAAATAATGTGCAGCACAAACAACATAAAATTTTTGCTATATAATAAATAATGTTTATTATTGTGTCCACCATCAGTTAAATTTAGCTTTAAGATTCTTTATATTTCAAGATCCAGGGTAGGGACCCTCACCCTTATAGAGTCTGAAAATACCTACCGTATTTTCAAATAATACCCTATCTCAACAAATCAAAACTTTCAAACATATTTTTTTTATGCTTAATAAATGTTTAATTAATACATTTCAATATTTAATTAAAAAAGCCTTTTATAATCTGTCATAATATGAGTACCTATTGCTCTTTCTAAATAAATTATTATTATTTCATAAAGAAATAAATATTTATTTTAGTTTCAAAGCCATAAAGAGCGCTACCTATCGTCATTTGGCTAATCTATTGAAAAATTTCATGATCGTCTATGGTATAAACGTTTGTGTACAGTGATAAATTGACGCTTTCAAAATGGACCAGAGCCAAAATAATTTATGAAAACATTATTTTATGTTATTTCGTTGAGGTATAAAAAATAAATATCCATGCAACTTGGAATTTAAAAAATATACCAAATAATTATATCACCATACCACGCCGGTGAAATAATTTGTAGCAAATTTCCCATTTCATTGCCTCTGATTTAATGTGTACACTAAATTTGTAGCATACAATCAAAACAAATTCCTTTGATGCTGCTGGGTTACTATCTTAAATAAATGGTATGAAATATACTTATTTTTTCTTGATATTAAAAAAATAATACTGTAAAAAAGTGTTTTGACAATCCTACCCATGGCAAAATATTCGCAAAACATCGCTGTCACTACTTGGTACAACTCCGCCTGGCGTATTTAAAGTCTTTACAGCTCGATTTATTTAAATATTTTTATGCCTTCTAGTTGCTAACATATAATGGAACAAAGAGTGAAAATATCTATACCGTAACCTTTATATTTCTAGGAGATAAATGATGATACTTTGACAGTTGATGTAACTACATATGCACGCATCATTTACAAAAGTAAAGTTTTATAATAACTGACGAGAAATTCTAGATGTTTAAAAGGTCAGCTGATTATTGAGAATAGTGTCATAAATAATCATTTTGGCTACCTGAGTTTAAAAATCAGTTTTGGCCATATAAACAACTGAACTTTTAGTAGGCGGAATTGTACTTGGTAGACGAAATAACCCCAGTTAGCGGTACTCTATGAACACCACATTTATCTATATAATATATATACCACTTGATCCATAGTGCAGATTAAACTTTCATTATTTAGGTAGGTACGCATGCGTGGGAAATGCAAACTTGCGAATGCATTTCAAACAAATTTCAGCAGCCGGTAACGGTAGCGCGCTTCTATGGTGCACGAACGATTAGAACGAAGAACATGTCACTCAAGTTGCAACAACTGTTAGATTTTAGTGCATAAATGAGAAACTTTGAAGTAGTTTTATTTTATTGCTACGTAGAATAAATATTTAAAAACCTAACAAAGAAGCACAGAGAAAAAAGATTTTTCATTCACATTTTTTAGGCATGAGCTGCATCTACCACATGTATAAATTGTACGCCACTGCTACCTACTACCTAAAGGCTCAAATTGATACAGATTTAAATATTTTTTTATATATGGCAGCCCTGATTAGGGATGTGCGATTCTCCAAAAATGAGCGATTTTTTGAATCGATCTAGATAGTTACGTATAAAATCGATTCAGCAGAAAATCATGATTCTCCGAAAATCTATTTCATATTCTATATAAGAACTATTTCAAAAATTAATAAAAACATTATAGACGTAGAAAACTTTAACGTTTAATCTTATAATTATTGTAACATTAAATCTTATTTTTTATCGAAGCAAAATGCTTATACTATTTACATAAACCAGTTCTCTTTTTGCAGCTAAAGTAGAATAAATATTTCATTAAGGCGATCAGGTAGAACTCTATTTCGACTTTGTTGCATGATGTACCCAGCTGCAGAAAAGAGACTCCCCGATTGAACCGATGTTCCCACCACAATTAAATACTTTCCAGCAACTTTTGATAATTCAGGGTATCAATATCTCGGAGAGTAATTAACTCGCATACCCACACTTGTCCGTAATCCTTCTCGTATTTTAGGACTTCAAAATCATTTTTACCAAAACCTCGTTTGTCGTTCATTTGTTCAATGTTTCAAACCAAATAGCAATGATACAAACCATAATAAATATTATAATTTCAAACAAAAGCGATCCGACCTTTGAGTTTCGATTAAGATGTTTGCTCCCAAAATTTCTTCTTTCTTATTTATTTATTTTTGGATACTTTCTGGCAAATTTAAAAAATCGATTTTTGTACTCCAAGAAAAATAGCCGATTCAAATCGATTCAATCGTAGCTTTAATTTATGTGAACAAAAGATCGATTTTCCAATAGATCAAATAAAATCGCACATCCCTAGCTCCGATTACGCTTTTAAAAGAAGAAGAAGAACACTTTACGACTGTTGTCAATTTCGTTTTATTATTTTATTGAGTGGAAAGAAAAAAGTTATAACATTTATAAAATGAAGAGAAGTATCGCATATATAGCAAAGAAATCCTCACAAAGTCTCCCACACACTACTTTAAACGAACGCTTAAGTAGTCAAATATTTTACAAAAGTAAGTCGGTGCATTAAGTAGTGTGTAATTTTAAGGTTATGATTGAGTATTAAAAATGGAAAATAAACTATGCTTCTATATCGTTTTGGCAATTTAAACAGCATTAACTTTCTTACCTTGGTATACATACTCTATCTCTTATATATTCTATAAGTTTACCTTTAAGCAATGTCTCAATATACCATCGTACGTGTGATGTGCGCTTAAGTATCCAGAAAAGAATTATGTGTAATGGAAGATTTTTTTTGAATTGAGATTCACTATCTCTTTATATGACGCTGCAATGTTATCGTACGTAATAATATATCCGATCTCAACCAGGAAAGGAGCATGGTCTACCGGCCTAACCATGGTTCGGAATAACATTACTATTATTAATCTGTTCATTACCAGACACTACCTGAGAACATTATCAGTATCCTGCTATTTACTGCCGCTTTTAAAACGTGTCGTATTTATTTTCAGGATATTCTAGTTCCAATGAAGGGATTGAGAGAAGGTGCCAACTTTTTAACTTGGAGAAAAAAAGACAAACAGAAGCTGTCGGGAGAATAGAGAAGATTGAAGTAAAATTTGTAGGACTTCCTAAAGACACCACGTTAATTATGAACAAAGACCTGTCCACCCCCTACGATTGTGCAAGGCGTATGTTTTTATAAGTTGATTACAGAAAAATCATGGTAAAGAATATTATTCTTTACAACATGCTACTCTTTTTCTGCCAGAAAACGTACTTAATGCTGCTACAAAGGATGCAATTTTTTAGAAAATTTAATTGCGAATCGGAAATTATCAAAATATTAAACATTGGAATCAAGGAACTGTTAATTTATGCGAATAATTAATTTTTTTGATGTACATTTGTCGCCGTACTTAAAATTTTTCTCTACGGTTTGTACTAAGAACAACTATTTAACATACTATAGACTTTTTCATACTGATATTACATTCGTATTTTGCGTAATTATCAGTTTCCCTGATTCCCATCTATGATAATTTAACATTTTCCTATTTGTAATTAAATTTCCTACAGAACAGCAATGTTATTATTGACGATTAGTAAATTTTCGGGAAGAAAAAGAGCAGCATGTAAAGCATATTTACCAAAATCATCCCATCTTCCCTGAGAAGTTAAACACTTCCTACCTTGATAATTAATTAATAAATTTATATGATTTCAGATTTGGGTTCTGTCCACATGAAAAAAAGCGCTCTCGCTTTAATAGATGGCAACACTGTATGGGATATGCACCGACCGCTAACGCACAATTGCACAATAGAGGTTATTAACCTTTTTCTATATTTTTTTTTGATTTATAATTATTTCAGAATTTAAAAAAAACTTAATACAAAAGATAAAATTAATACTCATATACGGTGGCGGCTCATGGGTAAGATATCTGGGGGTGCTGCGGTTGATTAGAAATAAAAAAATGTTTATTTGGAATATATTTTACTATTAACATCAAAATTATTAAAATTAAACATTACGTGTATTTTTATTTCATTATAAAATTGATTATTCTGTCTTTTTTCCTTGAAAAAAGGTCTATCACGTTTTCGTTAAAAATTTTTCATTATTCATAATCATTTTTTTTTCAATTGATAGCATAGACAAATCTGTCAATCTTTCCTCAACCATTGTGTCTCTTATATATGTTTTAATACTGGTGCAGTGGTAGTCATTGGAGTTGTAAGCAGAATTTGAATAAGCTGTTTTATTTCCTCAATAACTTTCCAGAAATTGCTTGCAGAAATAATTTAAATACAGTTAGAGCCACAATTCTGTTCCTAAAATAAGGGCAAATATCGCGTTTATTTAGACAGCTGTCCGACAGCGCAGACCGCTACTCCCGCACGCGGAAAACTGTGAGAGAGGCAGTACCAAATCAAGCTTGTAGTGCAAGCCACCCTCCCCGCCTCCCACTTTCACCCACTGGAGCATATTCCATCGAAAACCGTACTGCTACAATTCATATAGATGCATCACTTTTTGATACTAGTACCGAGGTGTATGATAATTATTGGATGTATCGGTGCGCGGGCGAGCTTAATACACCCTTAAATAATATTGATATTTTCATATAATATACATAAATTGATGTATATTATAATATTACATTTTTCTCGACTTGTTTTGGGGTGCTGCAGTAACGCAGTGCGTATGGACGAGCCGCGCTTGCTCATATGTAAATCCCATCTTTAGATGCAACACACCTATGGCGTGGCTTGTTGATATGTCTAATATTGTCGCAGTGGTCAGCAACCTTTTTACTAAGACTTTCACCCTGAAAGGTTTGCTTATTACAAAGGGCACCGTATCTTAATTTTGCTGGATGAGGGAGTTGGGAGATTAATGTAAAATCAAAATATACAAATGTAATCAAAACCCATTCAAATCAAGCCATGAGTGACCAATTCACTAATTATGAACTATTTAATTTTATTGTTTCATCGGTTGATAGTGCTCACTCGCTGTGTGAAATCGGTCTTTATCGTATTATGACCGACAGTTATATCGTGGCTGCTGGCCGAATTCCAAACTAAAATAATCAATATAAGACTAGTAGCTGTCAAACATAAGCTCATACATAAGTTTCATGAAAGTTTTTTATATTAGCAATACTATGTAGATAAATATGATAGGCAAATGATATATCAAATGCTTCAAAAACAATTGTGTCAAGAGTTTGTCAGTTCTGTGAAGACGAAAAGAATTGATAAATTAATCAATAATGCTGTGCATCGCGTGACTGCCGTAACAGGTAATGGAGTATGAGAGAACTCCTGACATAACCCTTGTGCCCTCGCTTCACAGTCGAGTTCGACCATTGAATAACATATTAATTTTTTGAAAATTGTTTCATACATTTTTTTAAATATGTAATTATAAATCAAGCGAAAATGCCTAAATTCAGTAGAATTGAAATGATTTTACAGATTATATTTTGAATTTTATTTAACACTTCTTATGCGGGTTTTAATTAGGTAATGAAATATTATAGGTGGCATATCTAGGTAATTCGCAGCGAATGATTGTTTTTTGCGCTTAGTCATCTTACACATTTAAAAGATAAACACAATATACACATTCTAACCAGATGTATGCTATGATATTAGTGTTGGAAAATTCTAAGATGCTAAGATCACAAAATAATATGTATGCGAAAACATAGCAGTATGCACAACACACAAACGCAGCACAAAAAACGAGACCGCAATCACTGTTTCCCGCCGTCAATCCATAGCCCTTGCTAAAGCGAGATTACCGTCTTCTGCTTTCATTGAGTGGCGCGGTGAGGACTAAGATCTCTCTTTCCCGCATGCAATGTATTAATTTGTATCCATTCTTTTAATATCAGCTGCTGCACTTCATGGCATCAAACCACCTCCAACAATTGAACAAAGCGTACTGGAGGACCTGTTCATTCGCCCTCGGAGCAACTATTTCTTCAGCTTTTAAGGAATGTTTCGGAGTTCAAATACACAGTTTTCCGGCACCAGATGGTTTGTTTAATCCACTAATAGCATTTTCATAAAGTTATATTCAGGCAAGATATTATCATCATCGATGTCCACTTGGAATTCTCATCTTATTGTTTCACTATATTTGACTTCTTTTAATTTTTATTAATTTATTACTATGCCATTACATATATATTATCAGTATTATATCATATCGAGGTTGTACCGACAGAAGACATTAAGCCATGAAAACAAGTTCTCAGATAATCGCATTTAAAGCATTTTTTTCAAAGTACTCCCCTCCCATAATTGTTTATTTTTTGAAATGATTTTTGTAACATTATAAAAAATAAACTTTTTGGCGTACAAATCATACAATGACAATATAATTACCCAAGTCGAAAATGATATAACAATTTGCAAAGTCTGCAGTAATTGACCAATGGCTTGACATTCCAAAACGGTACACATTTAATTTTTTCAGTGCGTTCTGGCTCATTCGTTTACGATGCTGAACTGACCGGCCTTTCCGACTGGCAACCCTCTCAGATAGAACTGCGATCTCTAAGCGCGTCCTTCATCAAATTAGCCCGGCAGGATTTACCCGTGGAGAGGCTGCGAGCTCCGAAAGATTTAGCACTAGCCATCTTCGAGGACAACGAACACAAGACCGCGCAGATTCCCGGGATCGCTAAAAAAGATGAAGGTAACAGACCTGCTGCCGGTATTTTCTTCGTGACGTCGTATTTATACCATATCTTACTTTAATGGATTAAAACTTTGTATGTACTACTTCTATCAAACAATTTTTTGCCTATGCATGTCGAAAACTCCCATGTGATTTGTGCAAAAAATTATTATTTATGTTATATCGTCAGTATAGTGGCAAAAGGCATTAAGTCAAAAAACCTTGTTTTGAAATAATCGATCTTTAAGAAAATCATAAAATTTAGGTCTCTCTATTTACATACCTTAACTTATTAAACAAAGCACTTTATGAGACTCGTTCATTTACGAATTCGATTAAACTATTAGTAGCTCTTTTTTATAATAATGTTATGGCTGAGCTTGTTTTTTCAGAGGATAGACCGTCCTAAAATGTATTGTACTGCATTCATAACTCAAAATAGCCGATCTTAGACTTATCGCCTGACTTACTGTCTAAAATAAATATGAAATTTAATATTTGATGGTTTTTAATAGACACACTTGACAGTTTGTGGTAAGTGTTTATTATAATATTTGATGTAGAATCAGATATGTGAGTAAGCTAGTGCTAAGAATGGATGTTTACATATTCGACGCGGTGTAAAACAATTCGTATTTGAATATTTGATGTCTTTTAATTAACTAGTAATTGAGATTGCTTTATAGGTTGTTTCCTCTACAGTATATGAAACGAATTGAACAAATTTGATAACATATAATATAACTTACATGTTATTATAAACATATAATTAATAAATTTGGATTATTGAGATTTTGTACACTTCCATGTAGGAAGTGTACAAAATCTCAATAATCCAAATTTAATATTGAAATTCCATCAAGCACCCTCAGTCGATGTCTTAAATTACTTAAATTATATAATTAATAATTTACGAAAATTTACAAATTCCATACTTTATCTATATGGAACGCGGGCCAGAGGCTGACAAGTGTTGAATAAATGACACAATTTGAAGCATTGATATATTTTAAGTATTTTGTGAAAATTGTATTGAAATATGTCGATAGCTTCAAAAGTTACATCATTTTTAACTTCGCGATCGAAATTTGCTGATTTTCATTAAAAAATATCAGATTTTGGCATAGGTATTTTGCGAAAATTCATGGACCGTATAGTGTTAAGATGAAAGCAATTTCAACGATTGTAACTATTTTAATTTAAGACATCGACTGAGGGTGCTTGATGGAATTTCAATATTAAATTTGGATTATTGAGATTCTGTACACTTCCATGTATTTTAAAATACATGGAAGTGTACAAAATCTCAATAATCCAAATTTAAGATTGTAACTATATTTGGAAATTAATCTGTTTAAATATTTTAGCACTCACCAAATGATCAAAAAACTAAGTCAACTTGTAACAAACTATTATATGATTTTCAGGATACGTGACGCTATACAGAGTAGGTGACCATATTGACATTTCACGGGGGCCCATGATAGGAAATCTAGGTCTAGTGGGTCGCGTAACAATCGCAGCCGTGCACCAGATCAAACGGCAAGACAACCAATCGCCCAAGCTCCTATACAGATTCCAAGGTGTCTCTTTGCCGACCGGATTCATCGTAAATCACATCGCTTATAGCATTTTAGAAGAAAGAGCTGCTAAACTGGTTAGTATATCAACACTCGGATTGTGCGCGCACGTATTCAGGTAGCCCGTCTAAGTAAATAGGTCGCTGATTGAGTAACTGAAAACAAACTTTAATAGTCAAACAGTGCAAGATTCCTAAATTTTCCTGAAGTGAAACTCTGCTGTACAAATTTTACTTTTAAAAAGGAAAATTTGCAATCCAGAAATCTTCAATAATATTCAATTACTGAAGATTACAGATCTCACATCGCCTTTTCTATCTTCCTGTCGAGATCATGGCAACATCTCAATTCACGTCCGATAGATATGGCCATTTTTAGCGACCCACTTAATTTGTCGTCTTTCCATCTTAATTTCATTCTATAATGAAATTCTACCTATACAATAATTCTCAGCTTAATACTATGTTTATCATAAAATATGTATTTTTTTATGTGTTATTACTATCATTGTTTTAATATTAATACTTAAGCTACCGGGCGTAATTACATGAAACAATGACTTAGTACCTGCAATGTTTTTGCAATTGCGAAAAATGTCGCGCATTTTATTAAAATCGCTATATATCATAAATGCGTCGACATATTGACATAAAATTTTCAGGAATCGTCAAAAATGTATCAATAATTATATAAATCAATATATTTATAATTGATTTATGGTTTTCCAAACTGTGGTTAATGGTTTCCCAAGAGTACATCTGATTTTTGATACAGCCAGTACTTAAAATAATTTTTTTGCAATTTTTTCTACTTTTATGTTTACCAAATAGATTATAAAAAGTATGCAATTGATTTTTATATAACTAGTTTTCTATAAAATAATAGTTTGTTATTCAAAATATGAAACAACAGAAAAATCAAAATAAAATGACCGATATCTGTGAAATTCACTGTAAACATTTTATTTTAAATTACGAATATGGTATTTCATATATATACACAGCCATCGGTTAACAAATTTGGAACCCGACATTAGCGCATCATATTTTGTTTGTATGCAAAGTAGACATGTGCTGTATGATGCCAAATGGCGTTCCCGGTAATTAAGGTGTTAATTATATTCTACATCAATTAAAAAAAAATTATGTCCTATAGACAACAGTTGACAAATAAATAATTTACAGCTTTATAATTAAATGGTCATGCATTAAATTAATGACATTAACAGGTTTGAAACGTTTTTCACCCACAATATAATATTTTTTTATTGATTTTCAGAATCAAGCTAGATCTCCTTTCGATTATTCAACAGAGCTGGATGACAGTCAAATGGCATCACGCGCAGTGGCGTGATAGGATCTCCAGAATAGATACTAATTGGATTGTCACACATGCTAAACAGAAACCGGCAGATAACAGGCTCATTGGATAATATATTATTATAGCCATTCCTGGTGACAATATCTTCACAATTTAAAAGTGTCTCATAATTCCAAATAATAGTAATTACTTTAAATCAATGTTTCTTAAAGCATAACGCCCCCTCGTGGATTTTATTAAAGTCTGAAGCGGCGTTTTTATATTTTCAGTATTTGGGGGGGGGGGAGAGCTGCTGAAATCTTTCGGCGATTTCACACTGGCATATTGCAATCAAGGTACTCGGTCAACACTTGTGAGACTGGCACGTTTATTCCATTGCGTAAATGTAACCGAGGTCTTCTGCGTTAAAATCAATTTTTCAAAATCTATAAAAATATAAATACAAGTAAATAGTAGCAAAATTTTTACTTTCGTATTTACAAAAAAATTTAAGCAAATCGTTGACAAAAAGCAAAAACAGAGACTAGAAATGATTCTGATTTGAAATACAATTTTGTTTCAAGAAACGGTTACATATATCGATCGTCCAGTTCATTAGGGACATCTCCAAATAACCCATATTGCGATAGTGGGAAAAGCAATAGTCAAATGGTCACCATAAATCAAGTATTATTGATTTGCACCTGAGTTTTATACATTTCATAAAGTGGTGTTTAACAATTGATTACCTTCTGAATATAATCAGTAGAAGAATATTTAGAAATATCCTTTTACTTTTTTTTTTTGTGGCATTTTTGAGTAATCTGAGTACTGAATTAGATAGAGCGCAACATTTTACATATAACTGCATATTTAACTAAATTTTTTTTTTTGCCGTCTGACTAATGAACTGGACAATCGATGTACTTTCGAAATGAACTAGGAATATTATTTTTAAAAAGTTAATGCGGTAACTTTAAAATTATGTTTGGAAAATTGATATCACTGTCAGCCATTATCAATCCAGTGAACTCAATGATGGCACTCTTGTTTATTTATGCCCTGTGATAAGTGATAGATTATTAAACTTTTAAAATGGTTTTTTCTTTCAATGTAGCCCACTTCATTTAAGCATTGTAATGAATTATATTGTCGCCGTACATGTCAAGCCACAAATTTGGCAAAACGAGTTAAGTACACAAAAGCATATTAACCCTTTGCCATCTGAACATAGAAATAAATATCGTTTACTAGTTTTTCTTAGTAAATCGTGTATCGTGTGTCTTAAAAGCTATAGCGGACTTTTTAAAAAATTTTCGAACAACCCATACTGCTGAAAATTTACTGTTAATAATAAGTACCGTCGAGGATTAGAGGGGGGAAAACATACAATTTTCATCAGTAGTTCACAATTACAATGTATATTTTATATCAAGAATCGTACGACTTAATAATATATTATAGTTGCAGTAATTTAAGACATCGACTGAGGGTGCTTGATGGAATTTCAATATCAAATTTGGATTATTGAGATTTTGTACACTTCCATACAGAATTGGCAAGGACGAACGAACGAACAGCTGAACCTCCTAAATTCTCCGTTGCTGTATCCTATATGCTGAAACACCTAACAGATGTCACTAAATGTGGAATGATTGTATATATTTATCCTTTCGTCGAATTGCATCCCGTCGAAACCCACAATGCTATTATAATTGTAAAATCAATGGTAATTCCAATAGTAGTTGGAAAGCGGCATTTCGCCACTCTGTTAATATGTTGTTTAAAAAATAATGATTAAGGCGATTCTCGAAATTTTAACTCAGGTATCAGTGTGGATCCTAGACGTATAATATTTTATCTCGTAAATAATATTTGTCGTATTTGTATCTTCTATATAAACGTTAGACACTGCTTACTGTCTGTCAGTTCGAGTCCATTCGTGTGCTCGAATGCCTGAAGATGCCGAAAGGCGAAACCCGGGTCGTTAGTGACAAAATACATGGAAGTGTACAAAATCTCAATAATCCAAATTTGATAGTTGCAGTAATTTAAGTTTTCTTTTTACTGAAAACTGCACATATTATCTGAAAACTTTGGCCAGTGAATCTGTTTATTTCCAAATCTCTTATTTTTCGGTATATAATACTCATCTCTTATCTATTTTTTTCGATATCTTGTGAATCAAGGACGGTATGCTTACCAAAACCATATCCGCTGAACTGAACCTCCACTTGTTCATATTTTATTTAGTAGATACAGAAGCCCGTCGGTCGGCAATGCTCCACATCTTACATTCACGTTCTATCGACTCAAGCATCATTATTTTTTAGGGATTATCTACACTTGCATTGTATCATCGAGTTATCAACACTTGCACGCCTTATCTCATTATTGCATTTGGTAAATGAACTATTGAGTCCATATATTTGAGCACTTTGGTATCAAAGTGGGACATAACCCATCTACGAAAATGTACAGCAAAGGTGATTATTCACTTCATACATATTCTACACTACATCAAGACCGGCAGCCGTGAAACTTTAAAGTAAATTCTAGCTCTGTGATTGGTCAATGTGTCTATTGTCCACTGATTTCGCGAAGATGGAATGTAAGTGTCCGCTTTTGAAACTCTACACAATCTATAAACTCAAAAATCTATATGAAACCGTCGGTTGTGATGAGGTTTTTGAAAAAAGCACCATAAATAATAAAAACAATAGCTTCTGTTTACGCCCTGGTGGAATATTTTGTTCACCGATACAATGCAGATGTCCTAATATAGTAGCAAATTGATCACAAAACATGTTCCAGCAAACCACTGGATTGTCAAGATCAATAATCGATGATGCTTTTATAGTCCGAGTGGAAGTTTACACCGATGAATGATAAAACCTCGCTTTTAGTCAAATTTCAATTCTTATATTTTGAATGGCTTAAAGATTTGATTCGGTATAAAATGGGAAATGCTGCATATATATTATCAGCAGCACCTTCTTCATATTGATAGTCTGGCACAATAGATTCAACTTCCTTCTTTCTCTACTTGCTTGATGTTTCGGATTATGAAACAGTAACGGGTGTCTCCTGCACACTGTTTATATGTACAGTTTCCTCATCATCTTCAGATTCATTCAAAAAAATTAAAGTTTGCAGCAAAGCAATACTGTCATATTCATCAGACTCATTGTCGAAAGGTGTTATCAATTAGTCAATCCCGTAATCCCGGGATTGACTTAATACCGATACCGGGATTTCGGGATTCGCTATAAAATAGAAAAAAATAATTTATTTAAATGCAATTTCTTATCTCCGATGAACTATAAAATTTGAAATGCACATTATTACCCGACTTACTATAAGAACAACGTTTCCGGCGGCTGACTGCCTAGGTATGTTCGATTTATATATTTTAAACATAATTGATAATGTGTTGTCTTCTCTCTCACACTCATATTTCCGCGAGCGGACAGGAACAGACAATTTATTGTTTTTTTGCATCATTATCTACAAAACAACAGTTGACCACTATTCTATTTTTAGATGTGCAATGGAAGATTTTTTGTCATTTAACTGTAACATGTCTTCAAATACTAATAAAATACGAAACAATCGAAGAAAATAAACACGCAAGATTCTGTTTGTAAATACTTTTTGCATAATTATGAATATACCTAGGTACCTACATATTTAACAAACATTTTTTGTGCTATTGCATGTGTGCATGAGTATTATAATTTTGTATTTATATTCTGATACCTAGTTAATAAAAAGAATAATCGTATAGGTACCTAGGTATTTTGTTCTTTTATGCGTTTTTGGGAACATACCTACCTATCCTCCTATTTTGTATGAATTGCAAATCCCTTTTCATGGGGTTTTATTTTGTATGAGGATTTTTATATTCTTTTTCCGTGGCTTCATTTACACGGTTTGTCGTGGTACATATTACCACCAATTTTTTTTGACAATTTTAAATTTGAAAACCTGGCTTTTTTTCAATCCCGGGATCAGAAAAGGGGTCCGGGATTGGATGCCTTAGTATCGATATCTGGAAAGTTTTTCAAAACTAGTCTCTCAATTTTTTCATTGTTGAGATTTTCCACAATGACTACGTGCAATATTAAATCTTTAAAAAGTGCCAAAAAAATGTATGATTTTGTGGCTTGATTCCCTTGACATCTTAATGACATGGAAGCCTAAGAGCATTGACCGCTCAGAAACTCGGGCAAGGACATTAATATGCACAGAACGAAATGAAAACACATTATCGAACATATACTACCTTCTATCTTTAATTTTCATTGTACATATATATATTTTTCAAGCTTTTAAAAGTGCTCTTGTGAGTAGAGGTGAAAGTATCAATCCATTGCTCTTTTCTATAATGATAAAATAATTTTGTTATTTGGACCCCAAGTTGTTTATTCCGATTCCACGCTGAATAGAACATTATAGCAGCACATCTTAACAGGCTTCATAGGCAGTGATTCAGGAATAGTATAGTCAGGTCTGTAAATCTCAACTCGGGCTCTGTATTTGCCTATCATCTCCTTCTTCAGTTCCACATCGCTCGTATCACACTGGACTTTTTCTACATTGAATGTTGTCTGCGAAAAGAAAAATTTCACATGTTTTTGCATTAAATATATTAAAAAAAATCTGCTTATGTGGGATACAAGATATAACATATATTACAGTAACAAAAACAGTGGCTTTCGATTAATTGCTTTTAAATTGAAAATTGTTATTTGTTATTAAAACCGCTTGAATGTGAAGGAATTTTAGAGCATCCAAAAATTTGGAAAATGTTGTTATTTAAATATTTTTAAAGTACTTTGACGTTCATATTGATGGATGGTTAAGTGTTTTTTCCAGTTATCAATTGAAATTTGTATGATTTCCAAAATAAATTCAGGGTTGTTCACAACATAAAAGAGTATAATTTAAGACATCGACTGAGGGAGCTTGATGGAATTTCAATATCAAATTTGGATTATTGATATTTTGTACACTTCCATGTATTTTGTCACTAACGACCCGGGTTTCGCCTTTCAGCATCTTCAAGCATTCGAGCGCACGACCATTACCAGTAATTCTAATAGTAGTAGGAAAACAGCAATTCGCCACTCTGTTAATGCGTTGTTTACAAAATAAGGATTAAGGCGATTCTCGAAATGTTAACTCAGGTATCAGTGTGGCCCTCAGATGTATAATATTTTACCTCGTAAATAATATTCATCGTATTTGTATCTTCTATATAAACGTTAGACACTGTTTACTGTCTGTCAGTTCGAGTCCATTCGTGCGCTCGAATGCCTGAAGATGCTGAAATGCAGAACCCAGGTCGCTAGTGGCAAAATACATGGAAGTGTACAAAATCTCTTTCAGCATAAATTAACTAAACTATTTATATTATAAAGATTGGGTTGCAAAAAAATAGTTTTTTTATAAAAAGAAATCTTCAAAATTGATCACCAAATTGGCCTATACTGAGATAAGTCTCGAAAAACACTTACAAATGCATTTAGTGAGCATTGAAAAAAAATCATAAATCATAGAATGTCGTCGTGTCTATCCAATCCTAAGATAAACAATAAATTGGAGAGAGAGGTCATAAATCAAGATAATAATGTGTTCCATGTGGCAACCCTTGTCACGTCAATGCGACACGGTTGGAAATATTATTCCTTTTATGTAATACTAGTTTTTTTACCCGGCTACGCCCAAGATGGTGAACGCTTATATTAGGTTATTATACTTAGACGTTGGCTAGCTAATGTTGAAATTTTAAAATATCACTGTCAACAGTACCTCTTTTGTTAGATCCACAAAATATAGTCGACCAATTAATAATAATGTTAAGAGTTGAAACCAGCTAAAATAAAAGATGACAATTTTGCCACCTGCACTCTTGTTATGTCGCCGCAGAACTTCCCGATAGTCAGCTTGTTGATCTGCATTTAATAATGGCTCCTGCAGCGCCACAAATAAAACATACGATCATAGTCATACGCTAATTCTCGATGACGATTCCAGATGCACACCAAGTTGTACGAATTTACCAAATCACAAACATGAAACTCAATATTTAACACAAATATCTATGTTCGCGATGCAATCTCAACTGTCACTTGCATAATATATTAGTATTGATCTGTTGCTAGGCGACTATTAATTATTATTACTTTTTTCATCCCGAATTGAAACGTCAAAAATATAGCATTTTCAGTTTTAGGTTAAAAGTTGAGAATAGCACAGTTGAACTAACAATTTCAGCCAAAATGATGTGTGAAAATGTCACGTCGTTAATGTACGCCATTTCGGAGGAGTTGTGACTGACAGACATACAAACATACAGATTTCTACATGTATTTTGTGCTATATAGTAGAGATACACGTGAATGTGTTATTTTTTAAATTTTATATTAGCTCTCCATAGATGTTGCTACACTTTATAGGTCTGCACAGGCCGAAGTTTTCTAAAATTACCCGGTCCGAGTCCGACATCACTAAGTCTCAATATTACACTTGTTACCCGAAGCCCAGATTTATTTTCCTCAGCCCGAAAAAAGCTCAAATTTTTTTCAATCCAGTAATTCATTTATACTTTTCAAACAATATATGCTATTATTTCCATATTTCCAACGATAATCATAACACATGGGAAAAATAGTATTTAAGTTAACAGTATTGTAAAAAAATAAAACACAATTCATTTGTACTACTTCCACATATTTATAATGCTCGTGATGAGCGAAACGGGTCCCGATCATTATAAATATGTGGAAGTAGTACAAATGAATTGTGTTTTATTTTTTTTAAATATAATGTCTTTCCACCAAGAATTGGCAGTTAACACCTTAAAAGTGATTAACAGTATTGCCTTATAGCCGAATCATGACCCAAACATAGTCCGAAATATTTTGCCGGGTAAACGCCCGCAGGCCAAGCTCGGGCCCTAGCAGTGCAAACCTCTACTATGTTTATTCACCATAATCCAACTATAATTCCGTTGGAATACCGTGTGGTTGATTTTTGAAATGTCTTGGACACCGGTTTCCACTCAGGATTCAAGGGGTTAAGCATCTGTAACAGTAAATGATATTAAATTAGATACCAACCTTTTGCATGGGGCATGATTTCGGTGGAGTAGGTATTAGATTACTTATATAAGGTGACCATGACTGATTGCGCTCGCCAATTTTTTCACACATGTCTTTTACTTCATACGACAAAACAGGCATGTAATTTCCTGTCACCTGCTTTTCTAATTGCAAGGTTACCTGAAAAAAAATGTTTTAAACTTACAGGGTTGCATTATAATCAATAACACATCGAGCCCTGACAGCGTCAAACTTATGGGGGTGCCAAATGCTTCATCAAAACATGGGAAGAAATTACACATCGAAAAAATTGTAAAAGCAATGGAATATATTTATAATGAAAAAAAAACATTTGATTTTGGTTAAACATGTTACTCGAGAATATGAAATTTATTGTGTGTAATTTAATCATATGTAATTTCATCTACTTGCGATACTATTGTTTGGATACTTCCACACTATGAACCAGACAGAATTTTTTTTCGAAAACAGTTCTCTTCTAATTCTTTAAAAATAATATGTTCCGTTTAAATTTTGAAAACCTACCCTCTGATTTCAACAAAAAAAACATTTGTGTAGTCTCATCACCAAATATAAAGATGTTTGTAATTACTTCACCATGATGAGGCTATTTTTAATGTATTGCAGGCAGATAGCTCACATGTGTATTTCTTGCCAAAATATATTGATTATTAAAAAAAAGATTCTGCGCCCTAAATGCAATGAATTCCTGACTCCATCTTTGGGTCTCATGATGATCCAAATAAATGTCTATAAAATGTAAATGCAATACTGTTGTATTTGGTAAACACAAAAGTTTTATTAATTGGTTTTATATTACTTATAATTAAATAGTATAAAAATAGTTTGTTACTGTAGAACTTATTACTTACGTAGTAGAAGGGGTTAATTTTTATATAATATATTGTAAGCTAGTTTTATAATACCGCTTATTTTATATTTTTATTTGTATAAATAACGGAGAAAGAGAATGAATGAATCACATTAACAACTCAACACCTTCAAACAAAGATTCGAAATTTCACAGAACCTATCCACCATCAACGGCCAGAATGCAACAAATGAACCTTTCGGCGTTGGGCGTTATGAGTTTCTGAAAATTATTATTTAACGTTATTTTATCTAATTTTAACATTTTTTCATGAAAAGATTAGAAGTATTTTAAATGTGATTTCGTCTTTTTCTACTCTTGTGTGCGGTTTTTCCGTGTGGGATTTTTTCCATTTGAGGTTTTTTTCTGTAAAGTTTTTTCCTAGAACCGTTTTGGCCAATTGATGTAACGATCAAAAAATACGAAAATGAGTTAATGATTAGATCTCATTTTAAAGACGACAAAGCAGGTCTCGACCAAATAATGTAAATTAGGAAAATAAATTTGACCTCTTTTCGGAAGAAAAACATCATTTTACTTTGGTTTTAGGATTAAAAATTCTTACCCGTCCACTTGATGTAAAGCCACTATTATATTGACACTCCTTACGTATAATCCCGTATCTGCAAACATGAGAATTTACAGGAGTGCATTTCAAAGATTCATAACGCAACTCAACATATAATGTTTTCGATAAAAACAGTTTTTACTGAGCAATTTCAATTTTGAGAGTTACATCAATTGACCAAAACACCGTTAACATATTAGAATTAGGCTGACGTTCACATTTTGTCACAAAATCTTTAACCTTGCTATTTTTTATTCTGTCATTATTTTAAATGGATGAATAATATTATGTCACCCTCAGGGGTCCTCGTTCTATATCAACTTTAAGGTCAAAGGCTCCCTTAAGTCGGACAGTAGTAGGGTCGGCCATGAAGAACTCGATTCTGGATAAGTCCGTCTCTTTATTTTGATAATTCGTACATGTCGTCATGTTCTCCCAAGACAAAAATAGAAGTTTCTGGAATTTTAAAAATAATTTCGATTGAAACAATTCAGCTATATACCAAAACGACTGTTTCGTATACTAAAAATGCTCTACCGTATTTATAAGTGCATTCCAAGTGATAACACATGGCGAAGACGATGCAACGCTGGGGTGTATGGGCTATACGACATAAATAAAATAAAAACGTAAAAGAGGGTTATCCTGGAAACGGAATTGCAGAAATTGCACATAAATAACAAGAAAACATGAACTTCAGGCACATAAAATTGGGGTTTCTCTGTAATTCTAGCATATAAATCAAGAATATTTTGACTCCTAGCAGGATCCACTGGGTACTAAATATTATTATATATAATCTAGTGAAGTCTTGGAAAGATATTGTATATCTATAATATTTATGATTCTCAAAGAATCTTTAGTAAAATATGTTCGTATCAAATCGAATTTCCCATTAAAATATGGGAAATATTTAATGATTCGAATTTCATCAAGTTGTGTAGAATTATTATGAAACTAGTATAACCGTACCCGTCATAGATGACGGTATGTATTGAAATTCAAATACTGCCTAAAGTAGTTAGTACGTTGGAGATGTGTGTGCACTTAACGCCATGAGAAAATTTCACACCTACATGTGATAATAATAAAACGTCTACAGAGCGGTCTGGGCTATTATATTTAAACTGGTAACAGTAACAGTATTGAAATGCTGAATGTTTAAAGTAGCTAGTACGTCGGAATTGTTTGTACATCGGTTACCCCGCAACCGCTTATTTCACGAAAAAATTTCATACCTGCATGTGATATGTGATAATGATAAAACGTCTACAGAGTGGTCTGGGCTATTATATACATATATTATGAAATCTGAATTGTATGATGTATTTAGAATTAGGTGCTAGGAGGCGAGGCTAAAATTTTAGGAATGGTTAAACTATTACAAGCAAATGAAATTTTACTATACATTTCTTTTAAAATCCGCACATTTTAAAAATGTAACCAAACACAATAGGGCACAATATTTTTTTGAAAACATTTTGAAACTGATTTTTAATAAAAAAATATCATTTATATCAATTCAAACATCAATGGAATATATACTTCATAACTCCATTTATTTATCTATACTTATCACGCTATCTTTTCCATGCTGATTTTTTCCAGGGTTGGCACATATCATTCGTGAACTTTTTTACAGTCCATCAATTTATTAATAAGTTTCGATTTCAGTTTTTCGATCGCAGTTCAACTGAATGCATGCTGCCATCGACACTTCTTCAATACAAGCATGACTATGACATTTCAAGATTTAAATTATTTATTTCAGGAATAAATTATTTTATGTTTATTATTAACCTGACTTAAGATAATTTTTCCGTTAATTTGATGCTTAAGTATTTAACTCTTTCCCTGCCGAGCTTCCATACGCGATTTATCCTCTCACGCTCAAAATTTCAAGAATTAGCTTGGAAGTAATTATTTTAAAATAGAATTTCACAATAATATGATTAAAATCGAATACAATATTCATTTATATGCCTAATATCGCCTGATGCATATATGTACGAGGTGGGCATGTGGAGTTCAACTCTTGATCCCGTATATAGACAGGATGGGCGTTGAACAGATTAATATGTTTTTTTTTTTTTTTTTAATAAAACAATTCATTTGTACTACTTCCATATATTTATAATAATCAGGACCGGTTTCGCTCATCACGAGCATTATCAACTGATAAAAATACAAACGTAACAGGCCTATTTATATAAAATTAAGTGTAAAAATGAAGGTATATAAAACTGATGGTTCATGAACCAAGGCAAGAAAATACTGATTAGCAACCAAATTATACATAAATCAAATAAAATAATCTACAATTAAAATGTTATGGATCTCTAACAAATCAATAAATACTAATCTGAAATCACAAATATAGCTACATTAAAAGTCCATTAGCTGAGCAAAATTTTTTTAATGGCATTACTAATGCAATAAGCAATAGTGGATTGAGAAAATTATAAGAAAAAATTAGTGAACCATTTAAAAACAATCAAAATATATATATTATTCTGTATAATGTATTTTTCTCTGTGTTGGTTCTCAGGCTTTCACACTTATTATCTTGGAAAGACACTGTGTTGCGGTTAAAGGTGATCACTCTATGGGCACTGGTATAGCCAAAGCTCAACGTTTGATCACTATTTTTTCATATGGGTCTATTGTTCTATCGTCACAAAATAAATTCAAACAGTATTTTGACACTGCTTTTCTAAATATTAACAGATTAACAAACATACCTAATCTCACCTTTCTCTCTTTTCGCTCACTAAATAACATTATGCAATGATTGAGTCACAAGCTGTCCACATAAAAAAACTTCTGTAGATAAACTCTTGTAAACATACAAATGCTCAAATTGGATTTTGTAACCTAGCAATAAGAAGGTTCTTGATTAGAGTAATTTTTTCTTATTAATATTCTACTTAAGTTTTGCTACAATTTAGTAAAAATTAAAAAATATCTGGCGCATTGGTGATTAATTGTAATGGCAAATATATTTTGACTCAACCTCATGTTCGGACTGAAACATAATCCGAAAGTCTCTTAGTATCTATCAGTCATCAGATGGGGAATACACTCAATCCTCCTTCTACACTGGGGATAAGTTCCATATTAAAAATCTGTGAATATAGATAAATGAAAGATAGCTTCCATTTCACTGCCTGTGCAATTTAGAAACCTTGTAAAAATAATTCGCGCAAAAAGAGGAGTAGATGTAATATATAGTTTTAGTTTTCTTGCCTCCGTATCTCAATTTAATTTTGACATTCGTAATGCACAGACTTAGGCCACAGCCGCATAGCTTGTCGCCGCTTGCCAGTCTCTCTCAGAAAGCATTATCTTCACGTGACATCGTCATTTTGTTTTCTCACAAGAAAAAAAGATGGGCATGCGATGAAGCTTTGGCTGACTTCGTATTTCCCACTTTACCATTTCATTTGTAACCTGTGTGGTCTCCTACTTTCTAATTAACGTAAACCACTGCCTGATGGTATTTTTATATAACCAGGCTAATGGGCCGCTTCTCATCTAATTTCAATTTTAAATATGTCAGTAGCGAACATGACTTCAAAAATTACCCAACATATCCTCCCTGATTTTTAATAGTAATTAGTAGTCAATGATATTCATAAATAAATTCCTGATGTGATGTTATTAAAACCCTTTTGTATTTGAGACAAAAGATAATAAATTGAATAGTTTTAATGAATTTATGACATGCATGTGTCAGAGAATCCTGTTGTAAACTTTTTCAGATTGAAATCAAATTGTTATTTTGATATTCATTGTATCGAAGAACAATAGCAATTAATATTATCGAATTCAAATGGACTTGTTAACAACTCTGGCAGCTATGGTAAACTTAATGGAAATAGGATATGGAAGTTGCGATTATACAGCATCACAAACAATCGCTTTTTAGGGTCGTTTCGCCAGTGCTCAGCCAGTTAAGCGACAGGTGTACTTTCCAATGGGGTTTTGAGTCAATGAATGATAAATACATATTTTTTCGCTGTCATTCCATTAAACAGGGATTAAGCAAGGTAACCAACTTAAAATAAAATAATTAATATTGTGCCAAGCATAAAATAATAGAAGTTTACAAAAAAAATGTCAATTGTCCCAGTGGTCGGCCTCCAAACTCCAATGGTCGGCCTTTCGTTTCCCAGTGTTCGGCCATCACTATGAAACTTCATGAATATCGCGAAATAATCTACTGATAGTAGACAGAACAATAAAAAACATAATGATGCAAAGCATGACAATATTAAGTAGCTAAAATTTTGTTAGCGATCCCCATACAACATGAACTGTCGAAACTTGGGAAGTAAACATATGCTTTTTTTAATTGCGTATTGCATCATATAGGTCAGTATAGTGCAGATATATATCGGCAAGTGGCAAGACTACCTACACGAATTTTAAAAAAATCCTTTCATTTAAATATATCCACTATTATTTAAGTTTTAAGCTCAAAAAGCCGACTAATGGTGACGGTTGATTTTAGGAACAAGCACCCTATTTTGCGTTACCATTAAGCTCAACTAATGTGTTGTGAGAAGATACCAATCGTATCGTAAGAAATTTGGCCATCATGAAACGTCTTTAGTCAATAGGAGATATCGTAATCCTAATTGACCCGTAGCTGATGAGTTGTAAAGAGTTCAAATCTTCAAATGAAATCATTCATATTTAGGTGATTGTTCAATTAATTTACGAGTATTCAAAAGGCATGGTTGACTGATATTTCTATCCTTGCCTACCCACCCCCTATCTGACCCTGAAAACAATACGGAGAGGGCGATTAGCTAACTACTGCCATTTTCCTATCCCCATTCTTAATTCGTCAACCTCTATAGCAAGATTGAGCGATCAGTGGTCTATATTGGGGGTCCAATACTTTATGTTACCATGCGCCGTATTTTTGTAAAAAGTCTTGACGCCACACCATATGATTTTAAAATTGTATCCATACAAATAATGAACATTGAACTTCAAGTCTTTATTTATTACTATTTTAATGTGCGTGTATTATTAATCCAATGGATGACTTTTTACGAGCACAAAGCTTATCAAACCGTGGTGTTATCGGTGGCAGTGCTACTCGAACATCTTTTCCGCTACTTAACATTCTCAACATTTTTATTTGTTAAATAAAGCGTAAATTCCAGCTTCCCCCATTCCTTTTGAATTGGTATGCGCCCCCCAGTTTGTAGACAGCTGGTCTATATTCTACACATTTTTGTGAGTGTGCTTGGTTAAAAAAAAGCTCCTCCAAGTAAACGTCAATTCAATCACTAATCGAATTTCATATTTTCATAAGGTACACACGGTGGGGTGCAGCTAACCTTTTCGCTGCCCAGCCTGTCTATATACGGGATCAAGAGTAGCACCCCACATGCCCACTCAGTATGTATACGCATCACCCAATATTCGACATATAAATGAGTCTTGTATCACTGTGAAGTTTTATTTTAATTTTATCGCTGCCTAATTATTATATTAAGTTTTGAACGTGAGAGAAAAAATCGCGTTTGATGACTAGGCAGGGAAATGATTTACGGTTTTCATACCTTAAATGTGTTATCAAGCGAAGATGGAAAATGTAGAAATTCAGTAAATTATGCTAGTAAGATGAAAGGGCATGCTGGCCCTTCCTGTTTTATCATATTTGCTTATACGCAAGTGAGACTGTGTGATGAAGATAGAGAAACATCCACGTTGCTAATTGATAATTGAGGAAGGCTGAAAAATCTATGTTTATTCCAGATGACCAGATGTAAGGAAAGGTTTTCATCTGACATTGTTTTGATGCTATATTTTTGTTCGAGTGACATTATCAATTTGAGTAAATTATGATTGATGGTGGACCTTCTGTCATTTCGAAACCATTGTAGGATTTATTCCACATTGTCCAATGACTGTCAGACATAAAATAATTTAACAAAACCTTCAATAAATATTTCAATTTAAAATGGGATTTTCCTTGGATTCCCGATTCATCTCAAGTCTAAAAATCTTGATGAGTGGGCAGTGGTTAAGTAATGGCGAACATTTTAATGAACTATTTATTATTCAATAGAAATTATTTGTTTTTACTTCAAAAAAAAAACAAGGATCAAAATGGAGAAATGTTCATTTTATTTTTCTCTATCCATCCCTTGTATTTTTTTTTTTTTGCTCGACGAATATACCACAACACTTCCAATATGCTGGTTATTGGTAATTTCACTATGTTTCGCATCATCCACCAGCAACGCCGCGTGGCGTCCGTGCATTACAATATTGGCAGATGATGGTTTCTTGACACTGCTCGTGGTAAAATTACTCTTGAAGTTATATTCAGCCGGCAAAGCTGACTGTGAACAGTCAAAACTGGAATTGCTATTGCTCGTTCCGCTGTACTCATCAATGGCTTGTTTTTCCAACTCCTCGAATCTCCTCTCGATGCTTTCATTTGATGGGTTGTATTGCTGCATCGCTTCAATTTCTAGCGTTGCCAAGCGCGATTCGGAAACT
>JAGVSL010000234.1:0-117164 GCA_022494535.1 Himalopsyche phryganea
GATGTCTTAAATCAAACAAAAATGTTGGACAATGTGAATAATTCTTCGTTTTTATTTGATACAGCATAAGGTGTTTGATTATCAATAAAATTATTTCGTCAGATGTGAAGAAGAGCCTCCTCCGCCTCAACAGTAAATAATGATATTTTTTATGTTGATAATTTTATGTCGAGTTAATTTTTTTGTAATTCGTCATACAAATTAAACGCGCTTCCAGCGGTCCCACTTTTCGAAATGTTTTCTTTAGTTGTAACATAATAAATAATTATTACAAGAAAATTGGTTAGGATTTTATGGAAGCCAAATCCATAAAGAATGTGTCAACGCACTAAAAAACAGAAAAAAATACCAGTGCCGTCAAAATCAGGTTAATGAATAAATCCCAAACAGATAACTTATCACTCTATTACTGCTAGGACCCATTAATCATTTAATATTTTGATATTTATCACCGTATTCATGAAACTTCACATGCACAGTCAACGTCTAAAAACAAATTAAATTTTAAACTATTTTGAGGAATGATAAATTTCCTATATGGACATATGGCTATGCTTGACATCTATCACCATGTTTCGAATACACCTTTGAAGAAATCAAAAAGAATGAAATTTAACAAAAAACATAAGTCCTAACACAATTAATTAAAAACACACACAATCTCACTTTAAGATTAGATTCGATAAATCAAATATGCAAAACGGCCAACAGGAAAAATAGATGTTTGGTGTGGCAGTAGCAGGCAGGACACGGGCGACGGATGCAAAGAATTTCCTGCATTACCAACGGCTTGACTTTAGTGTAGTGTTAAGGCTTTTTGCTGTGTACTACATTGTAAATCTCAAGGTTTTTATTAAGCGAATTTGTTAAATATTTTGATATTTAAGTGTAACTTGATTAGTGTCGCTTTAAGCACGAGCTATCAAAGTAAACCAAATGTTAATACAGGTATAATAAATCAGTTATACAGAGGAAATATCTGTTCCAGGTCGTTTTGCGGAGGGTTGATCTTTCATCGGACAGTGTGCACCGGGAGCGATGAAGCCTCTGTCGGGCGGATTGGGACCGGTCAGCAGCGCTCCCACACATCAGCCCGTTCGCCTTGTCACACTCGACATCCTACTTATGTCTAAAAACTGCAGGATTCACCCTTCAGGATTGTTTACCTTTGTATTGGCGATTTAAATTATACAAAATGTGATTATTACCGAATAATCACTGCATTAAATTATTATTTGACGTTATTGCAAATTAAAAATCTGATTTTCACATTTTTTCAAACTGAAAAACTCATGAAACGATAGGGAGTATTTTAAGGGTGAAACTTTTCTACTCTGTGTTTGCCTTTTTCCACGTCCGCTTTTTTCCTGTACGGTTTCATCCGTTCACCGTGGAAATGACGCGTTTTATTGTTGCATTGAAAACTGTGAACGCTGTATGTTTGTTGTTTCATTGACTGGGTTATTATAATGGTTGAACATGCTCTTTCACAATATATATTTTTTATGTTTATAGATAATAGAATTAAACTGATATTATTTATCAACATGAAGGTAGCGTTGTACAATATGAAAATGTATCTATTTAAATACACGTGTCCATGAATGAAACTCTTACAGAAGATTGTTTCAGAGTCGATTTCATTTTAAAAATATTTAATCACTTCATCAGAAAACTTTCTGTAAAATGGGTGTTTCGTTTCACAGCTTCGAAGAATGCAGGTGTATTCATACAATAAGAACGTTGCCTGTTATTTATTGCTATTTTTTTAAATCACCTTTTGTAATTAATCAATTGTAAATTGACCATTGAGAGATTTTGTATCGTATCGCTGGTGTCTTGTACATTCGCTTGAATCTTGTCTTAGGCTTTTTACTATTAAATATTTTTGAATGAAAGCGTCAGGTCGCTTACATGTTGAAAATCTCATTGATGTACAGATTTTAATATATATTGCATATATCTACTACCTTTCAACTGTATGTGTGCATGGAAATAATCATCATCATCATAGTGCATTTTTGATAGCAAATGTGTGCCATATATAGGTTTTCGCATCTGCTATCGAAATATTAATTTAAGTTTTGAAATCGCATGTGTCCATTTCGAGTGCAAGTGTGTGTCTATCTGCAGGCTGATTTTGTAAACACTTTGTACTCCATAGATCTGTTTTAGACAAGCTGTCATTCACTTAAATGTGCATAATTTTTAGGTACAGTGTTTTGTGTATGGCAGCAATTTATTACATTATTTTCTTTGATATACTTAAGTTTTTTATTCTACTATAAGCTTTAATAATATGATTAATGTAAATATTTTGCACTAAAGCAATATGCTAGCACAAGTGCCTTAAGAGAAGGCATTTCGTTTAATTAATTACTAACATTTTCTAATCATGGCGAGCATTTATTATTTTCCTTTAAAACCATCGAATCTCAATACTAGCTGTAGAGTTTTTATTGTGATTACATACTGTACAGAATGTGAATTTTTTAAAATTTGCCAATATCTTTCATGGCTGGAATTATTCCCCTGCCCAACTAAAATCTTGAATTACTCAAATTATTTAATCCATTGACTGACACAAATGCATAAATTTTATTGAAATCATGTATCGTTGGCATTCGGTAATCTGAGATCGTAAATGAATGTTGTTTTTTAGTGAGATATTTGTTTTATGTCGCATATGGTACAATAAAGATGTTAAAATTGAATTGTCTTTCTTTATGTACTCATATTTTATCTGTAGGACTATCAGAAGATATTATAAAATTAGTATTTATTTCTCATTGGATTTCCCTGGTACACAAGTTAACTTTATAATGATATACAACTGATTCTCTTTTTGCAAAGGGGATACTTTCCAGAGACTGCCGTGTAAAGAAAAACGTGCACATATAAAAATGGGAGATGGGGGTTCCATTACTTTAAATATCCCCGAAACATAAAATTCTCGAGCTCAAAGACGATTGAAATTTATTTTTTTATTTATATATAACATATATTGTCGGCGTCCGTGGCGCAGTCGGTAGCGTCGCCGGCTACGGTTTACGGATATCTCGGGTTCGATTTGTGGTGCTTCTATCCTTACTCTCTTCGAAAAAAGAGAGGTCGAGTAACAAGCAGTTCTCATAGAAAAATTCCGTTGAGATACCTCCATTAGGAGACCATATCCTCCACATTGGGAGCGGACATGGATAAAAAAACAACATACGCCGAATGTGTGAAATTACTTATTTCATGAAATGTGCGAAATTTTGCCTGATTCATGAAATAGCCAAGCCCATTCAAGAATTAGGCAAATTATCTACCAAAGGCAGGGTATATAATTCTTAAACTGTCAACATCGGAAAAGAATGTCTTTTTTTGTTCTCGCTCGGCTTTACAAAACAATTTCAAATGAAATGCCTTTTTTATCATGTCTGTAAAGTTATTAAATTTTAATTTCAAATAAGGATGAAACAAAACTGCTTCAAAAATCCGCATTCATACGATGACCTCAAACAGACCACGGTCAGGGTCTCGGATCAGATGAAGCTAATGGATAGCTTTAATTAAATCAATCAACATCCGAGCATAGAACTGTGCTCTAATAAAGACAACACGGGCAGCTCGTTAAAGCTATGAAAGTAGTACATACATACCGTACAACATATAATTTAAAATGTATTGCTTTTACTATCGCGTCACACAGTGGCTAACGAACCTCAGATCTACAAAGGAATCAATATTGCACTTGCAACTGAATATTGCTTCAAGACGGAGTGTAATAATTGCTAAAAATAATATTAAAACGATTCTTATACACGCAGCATGAGCCGACGGGCGGTGAAGTGAGCCAGCTGATCTTCTGTCGTGTCATGGAGTAACATAAAAGTGAAGTGAGCTAAGTAAATGCATGCTGCGCAAGTATTTTATTTTGTAAGAAGTTAAATTAAATAATGTGAAATACAATTTACATTTAATGTAATATCATTCAACTGCAACTTTTGATAGACAATTTTTGTCATCGGACTACTCGGTTCACTAATTAATTTTATTACGTTCCGGAGAAGTTTCGGTGAATCTGTTTGATACTATTTCACCTGACTACGCACTTAAAATTGTATTCAATTACAAGAAGTGCCGCTCTCGGATTATTCAAGCAAAGCCGCGCACCTTTATTTTGGTTAAAATGCAATGACAATTGATAAGAGGTTAGCCAGCCATTGTCGTTATACAAAGAGCAGGCGGAGAACGGCTCTGTGGACGTAGCCCTAATAGTTCTGACAGTAGCGTGAAGCCGAAATAGCAATCGACCATTACTATGATTCCTGTACGACTAAACGCCTTCTTGTTTGACAGGAAATGTCGATACAATCGATAAATATTTTGCATCAAAAACTTACAACCGACCATATTTATCTAAAGGTGAAGTGTTCTACCGAGTGAGATCTGGAAAAATAAAGCTTAAATCTTAATAAACAGCATTAGATTGACCTCATAATGATGAGAGTCAATTATTCGTGCCATTTACTCAGTTAACCATTAGAGACGTAAAGATTGACACTCATGTCTAAGAAGATGTATGCATTTTAACAGTTATGCTTTACGGTTGCGGGGGACAGTCTTTAGAGTGTTGGCATAACTCACAATATTAAAGGAGACACAAATTCGCAAGCTATATACAATTGAAACATTTTACAGTCAACGTATTTTTCCGAGCTCCCTTCCCTCGCTATTTTTCAACGCCGGCAAAGAAAACAAGTTTTTATTTTTTAAATCATTTTTATTTTGCAGGCGGCGGAAGATCGCCAGTCCTGAAGATGCCACGATGGCGGCTACGGAGTTCTTAATCTGCGATGAATACTGAAATACTCTCCTCTCAAACTATTCCAGCTAAAAAGAGCAGTGCGAAAAGTTTTGACTCGCAAAATGTAAGAATTATTTACTACAGATATATAAACTGGAAAAGTATTCTCTTCCAAATTTCTTATTTAAGACAATCTACTTACCAATAAATACATTTACCAGAACGGAAAAATCCCTTTTAATATTAATAATACGATGCATACCGTTTTGACAGCTACATATTGTCTTTTCATGCAAACCAATTGCAGGTGGTCGTCGAGTTGGTAAAATGCCTGTTTACTTACACCTGAGAGAATTCTACTTGTTATTTGACGGCATGCATGTGTCTTTGTACACGGTCCGGTGATTAAAAAACATGGTTGGCATTTTTAAAACTCAGAAAATAAGATATATTTGTAGGAAATTGGTTCAAATCGTCAAATCCGCAATCTAAACGAACAATGTGAATAAAATCTTTGATTAGGATCCTTTTAAATAATTTTGAATTGCGATAACAAAGAAGCCGCCGAAACAGCCGTCCGTTTCTACTCCTTCAACTGCTTAAACCCTCAATGTTATCGATTACAATGACACCGCTGCTAAATCAGTGTCTCTAAATTTGTTAATGAAAATAAGTTCTATAACTCGCCGGGTAATATTGTCTGGCAGTGGGTATTTGTATTTAGTGCATTAAACCATATAGTTTTTCCAAAACATAATTCAAGTATTTGTCTCAAGTCACGTAAAATCAAACATAATACTATTTATATACTAAGCGAAATATATGTCTTTTATTACGTAAGCTAATAGCTAATACAATACTTTTTTTCTAAATGTAGTGGAACGTTACAATCGTGGCAAATATTGGAAGTTTCTCTTCTAATATTCTGCTTTTCGCAAGCACGACGCCGTCTTCTAAGAATTTTACCATCTTTTAATTTTTGACCTGGAGGATTTGTTGTCATCTGTCTTCATAAATGTCGTCTATAAACGTATCTTCATCCATATTTAGGAATTGATTTTTAAAAATAATAGCTTGAAACCGACAATTGCGCAAAGACAAGTTTGGATGTTCTCCTAAAGGTGTTTCGTAATAAACTGATCAACTTCTCGCAATAATATTATGAATCAAACATGAATGTCAAATAGTTGTCCAATATTAATTTTTACTTTCTTTAATGTGATTTATTGTAATTAAATTCCAAATGTTGGAGAGTCCTGGTTGATTCAACAGATAAGACTGCTCAACTGCTCGATTACAACATAGCTTTGTGATATGTTTTGTCATCATTCTTTAAAAACAAAAAATCATTTAACCTTTAAGAGAGTATGGACGATATAGATCGCCGCGCGCAATTTCCGTGGAGGTGTGTGAACGTCATTGATCGTCCGCGTACATTTCTGTGCGTATGTGTTTGAAAATGTTTTGCAATTCTACCTATGACTGTTTGTAGGTACCTTTTTGACATTTATAAAATATTTAAAAACACTTTATGACTTCATATTCGACGATATTTGACTTTTTCGTTAGTCACGCGATACTGCTATGACGTCACACGAACAAGTTCGAACGGTTTAATGTCTTGTAAACTATGGTTTATCAAAGTTTTTATGATTTTGTAAGTTTTATATTGTGATCCGAGTTATTGTATTGTGTTTTTTGTTTGAATATTTGATGTTTTGTGACTTGTAATTTGCGTAACACTATGGATTTTCGAGCGCCGTACTTTTCTCTCGTACGAAAATGCGGTTATATCTCCAAGAATTAAATTGAATGCATTTCGGTCGCCCAGCTTGGTTATTATATAAAAAAATCAAATTTTATGAAAAAATAATCACTTATCAAAGACGTACAGTTACAGACATCTGACGATCTTTTGGCGCTTTACTTCAATATAGATCGGTTCCATGTAATTAATGATTGAATTGGCATTTACTTGGTGGAACTCCATTATAATTGGATAAAATATCGAAGTATTCTGTTATAGAACATTTTATTTTATCTTATTACCACATTACAAAGTTTATAAACACCGAACAACTAAATAATATGCAGCACAGACAACATACAATTATTGTGTCTACCATCAGATAAATTTAGTTTTAAGATTCTGTATATTTCAAGATTCAGGGTAGAGACCCTTACCTTTATAGAGCCTAAAAGTGCCCAAGTACAGTAATTTTCAAACAATACAAAGGTTTATTTTACACATTTCCTTGCTTAATTTTATAAAAGCATTTTATCATCTGTAATGATATGTGTGTTTTTTTTTTTTTTTAGTAATAGTAATGAAATAAATATTTATTTTAGATTTAATGTCATAAAGAGGGCCAACATGTTTTTTTTTGTCTATGGTAAGTCCGTACGACGTTTGTGTTCAGTGTAAAATTGACGCGTTCAAAATGGACCGTTTTTTACACGGTTTTTAGTGCAACTTACTCACCGTGTAAAAAAAGAGTGGAGTTTATTTAAAAAAGATGCCGTGAAAACAATAGTGTTTAGATACATTTTTGCTATGTTTTCGTGACAGCCAATGATTTGTAACTCCTGGATTAACTGAATAGTTTTATTACGATAAAATCGTTAAATCATAGGTTTGTTTTTTAAATATTTTTAAATCCTTTTTGCTATCACCACTCATATGGTTGTGAAAAATAAAAATACAATTTAGATGGAAAAAAGCTCACTCCCCGTAGAAAGTCTAAGACTAATTCGTTTACTCTCGCAAAGGTTAATATAATTTTGTCAGTAGGTTTCAGTTCATTGATTACAAAGAAAAGATCAATGTATTTGTATACAGGGCAATAGCAATAATTTAGAAGTAAATAATACGAATACAGTACTTTTTCATTGGAAAATAATAAATAAATTAGTTTATAATCGATCAGCTGGTTTGTTCAAAAGTGTCTACCTACCTTGAATTTTATTATAGCAATGAAGTTGGTCGAAAATGACAATAAATAAAACCCTTGTGCAACGACAATGCAAAAATATGCCGAATGATATTTCGTAGGTACGTGATTTAAGCATTTAAAATGTTCAATTTAATTAAAAAGGAAGGGATACATACATACAAGTACTAAATTTTTAAACTGTATAATGCAGTATAGCCATATAGAACATAAGGAAGTAAAATACGATTTCAAACATCTTCGCGTCTTCTAAAGTTGTTAAGGTACTTTCAAAAAGTAATTTATTGTCAGTTTACATGAAAAACACTTCGATACAGTATATTCTGTTTGTTGAAAATTGTGTACAAGGTGTTTATTAAGCTTATGCATTAAATAAAATGTCTAGCTATTGTGAAATAGTGGCTTATTTTAAGTTTGAAAGTCGCAATCCAGGAACGAATGTGTTTCTTTTGTTCGTGCATATATTGCTTTTTTAAATCCACATTCGAGTACGCCATATAAATTTATGAAGTAATTGAAAACAAAAGCACATTTATTTTACATTATCTTATGTTTATTCTCCATAGACTGTCTGCGATATGAATCCCCGTCACGGAAGTATTCTATGAATATTTTTCCGTTTATTTTCTGATGCAACCGCTTCTGTCGTATGATTATCCGGCTTTCCCATCACCGAAAACATCAGGTTCCACAGCCGCCGGTTGAGATTTTACACCCTCGCTATTCTCGTCGGGTCCTCGGTGTGGACAGATCCATAAACTGATCGATTTACAGATTTACGTTCGCAGGCGTGGACGTTTGCGATGTCTCTAGTTCCCTCCCACCCATCCGATCCTATTATCACAGGTATTTTTCAAGTCCCTCCAATAGATTGTTTAAAATGATATTTAATTAATAACCGTGTCTTCCTTCACTTCCAGATAGCCCGAGATGCCTCTTCAGCTCCAGAAACCCGCCCCGGCCTTCGAGGGCTCGGCCGTCGTCAACGGGGGGGAGTTCGTGGACATCTCGTTGGCAGACTACGCCGGCAAATACGTAGTCCTGTTCTTTTACCCGGCGGACTTGTCAGTGTTACTACGATAATATGAAAACTAGTTTTAACCGATTGTCCTTTTTTATAATTACATGCCTCTTATTCATGCCTCAGATATCAATCAATCTCAGTAGCCAAATGTGGAAAGACAGTTGACAAAAGATTTTTTACGAACTTCCCTACGGTCATTACCGATGTAATGTGAAGGCAAATATATGTCTTCTGTTTTGTAAAATTCCTTTCAATTAGACTGCGGCGACGGTCCACCTCCGTCTGTGTGCGGCCCCCGTCGGACAGCTCTAGTCTGAGACGAGCGGCAGCGATCGACGACGTCGGCTACGGTTGCGGAGGTCTCGGGTTCGAGTCCCGGTGTGGACAGTTTCATGAATTGATTTTTAACAATCCATTTATGAATTTCTGTTCGCAGTCGTGAACGTTTGCCATGTCTCCCGCCCGACCGAATCTGAAAAATGGGACGCAGTGAGAGCGATTAGCTAACTAGTCTTGTCCTAGCCCTATCCTTTTAGTTGCGTATTTCTTACGTAAGCTATCGGAGCGATCGAATGTTGAATTAATATATTTTTTAACTACCAGAAATGCGCACTCTGTCTGCGCAGTGAGTAAACGCTGACAAGTGGCACTTCCTTTTTTTTTGGCTTTATCGTCAGGAAAGAAACGCATTCAAAAATGATTTGTACATAAATGGTATTTAATTGGCCAAAGTGTTTGGCCCTGTTACATATTTTAATATATAATGCCTTACACTTTGGAATGCAGATTATTTTTTTTTTTAATTGATAAAATAATAAATAAAAAATTTATTTGAATACGTCAATTGTACACCGGTTTTAAGATTTAAAATACGGATATAGCTAATCTGAAATAGGGATTTGACAAATTCCCTGAAACGTATCCACACCTGCTGTTGTTTTACGAGTGTCGGGCTCCTAATAAAATTCTTTTTAACCGATATGTACTCAATTCAGATGACAATTAATGTACAAAATTACTTTAAAAGGCAGCAAAAATGAATAAACGGGACTAAAAGAGTGAGAGGACGACGCATTTACTCAAAACCAGCATTAATAACTGCCTCTTTATCATTTTTTCAGCTCGTTCGTGTGCCCCACTGAGATCATCGCGTTCTCCGACAGAGCCGACGAGTTCGCCGAGCTGGGATGCGACGTGATCGCCGTTTCGACCGACAGTCTCTACGCCCACCTGGCGTGGATCAATCAACCCAGGATGGAAGGTGTCTTTGACTAAATCATCATTTCAAGTTCAATTTTTCGGTTGCAGCCGGTTTATTTCTGCAAACGAAAGTGATGACTGCACTCGTCGAATGCCTTCTGCGGAGGTGTTTCATCGGACGAGAAGCGGATGCAATTGAAAAGAGGCAATCGGTTATAATTCTGTTACTGTTGCAATTTTTACAGGCGGCGTGGGCCGGGTGGACATCCCTCTCCTGGCCGACAAGTCTGGAAAGATCGCTCGCGATTACGGAGTGCTGGACGAGGAATCGGGCGTCGCCTTCCGAGGGCTCTTCATCATCGACGACAGGCAGAATCTCCGCCAGATCACCGTCAACGATTTGTCTGTCGGCAGGTAATATATTAAGCTAACTATTTTTGTGAGAAATACAACACAATATACTCTACTATACTAATCATGTCGCGTTGATTCCAGGGACGTGGACGAGATCTTGAGACTGGTGCTTTCCTTCCGGCGCACCGACATACATCGCTCGACTAATTTTCGATTTCTGTTTGCGCCGCAGGTCTTCAATACTTCTTTGCAAATTAAAAATGCATAAAATTTGAATGATAAATAATATTATAAAATTAGAATATTTTATTCGTATTTCAAGTCCATTGCGGCTTTGCACATATTTCGATAATAATTTGATGAAAGAATTTGAAATTCCCAGTGTCTTTTCTTGACTTCATTCACACGTGTGAATGTTTTTCCTATCGTTGCCGAGAGAGAATAAAATGTCGGATGATACTCGGATTGCTGTGAAATGGAGAAATTCTCTAAGAAGAAATTATTATGTAAAATTTTGGTGCATTCAAATAGAAGTGGTGATTATTTTCTGCCTGTAGTATCATAAATTAGTTTGTCGGAATGGTGATGTTTTTAATGATACAATAAATATTAATTTCTAAATACACAGTTTATTTAATGAAAATATTCTAGGCTATGCACTGACGATGTGAAAGATCGAAAGCAAGTAATAGGACCATTTTTTTAAGCATATTTAATAATGGGATTTTTAGGTTATGCCTCTGTCCTGAGGCCCTCTTTCAGGGCCGAGCGAATTTTCATCCCTTAGTGAGTAAGGAAATTATTTTTTGTAACCCACTGAATTTAAAATACATACATTTTTTTACTAATGACAAAATATTTAATAAATTGAAAATGAGCTATCTAAAATGTTTCAAAGAAATGTAAACTTGAATTTGGAATCGCATCAACAGATTGTTTCCACTTTCGTTTTTGGTACATAAAAGATTAAAGATTCGTATTTAGGTACATAAAAGATTATTCTAGCCTAAAACATTTCATTCTGTGTCGTTTTCGGAGAATAATATCATTTATAGGCCTTGTCCCTGTCAATAGACATTTACCATTCTTTTCAGCAATGATTCAATTAAGATTATTTTTGAAATCCCTTTCATTGTTTATCTATCCCTATTAAAGGTAGCAACAAATCAAGGACGATCAATCTGACAATTTGATTGGGAACGCTAAAGAACAAGTATCGATTCTAAAGCAAAATTGACAGCTAATCCAGTCTCATCCAAACTAGGGATGGGCGATATTATTTGATCTTTTGCAAAATTGATATTTGGTTCAATAAAAATGTTCACATAGATGTATGATCTATCTATAATTGTTGATTGAATTGGCATTTACCTTGTAGAACTCCATTATAATAGGATAAAATAACGAAATATTTAGATCTACAAAATTGATTTTGTAGAACAAAATACTTTGTTATTTTATCCTATTATCTATCTTTAAAGTAACGATTACAAAGATCGATTTATTTTTTAAATACGGTTGAAAGTAAACGAAGAAAGTTTGGGAACAAACGTCTTAGTTAAAACCCAAAGGTCGGACCGCATTCGTTTGAAGCTATAATATATCGTCAATGTTCTGGATGAAGACGCTAAGCACTAAGTGAAAAATACTGGTTTTGAGTAATTGGACATGAAACTTTTTCACTTAGTTTGTTTGTAAAACACTGCCTCTAACTAAAAGTATAATTTACACAAATGAGTGTGTAAACTTTCATACGGTAGAGTTCGAAATAGGGGACATTTTGGTATAACTAACTCAATATATCATTTTTTCGATTCAGTGTTTTCTTCCAGAATCATTGCTATTTGATTTGAAACATTGAACTACAAACAAATGATTTCGAAGTCCTAAAATAAGAGAAGAATTACAAACAAGTGGGGTATGCGCAGTGACGCGCTGCTATGGGTTACGGGCATGGCGCAAGAAGTATAGGTGAGCTGGATCGTTGTTTTTGTATTATATGTGACGTCACTTTGACGAACCAAATTTGCATTGTCACCAAAACACCGATGTAAACATAAAACATTGTAATTGGATAACCACGTAATGACGTCAGCAAATATAAAAATGGCGACTGTCACCTTTTATCCAGCTCACCTGTACTCCTACACCGTGGGTTACCGGTAATGGACTGCGTGCCGAGCTGGTTGCTAAAACAATTTTGGTTCGGAGGGCTGGGTCTTAAAACACGTGTCTTTTTTAATTATCGTAGTTCAACGCGATATGGATAAAGTAAAACTTGCGGTGGTTAATATTAGAGTTCTAAGTGAAATTATTAAGTTCAAAATAAATATAAATGAGATATTCAGAGATTACGTCGGTGATAATCACAATGAACCTGCTGAAACGGTCAGAAAAGCTAAAAATATTATTGATACAATTACAATAAGCTCTGCAGAAGCGGATCGAAGGAGAACGAATACTTTTTGCTCAGAAAAAGGGAAAATTTAAGCATTCGACATATTATATCACGCTTAGTGACCATTAATTTGATAGTTTTTACACTGACTTCGTGGGTTTCCACACCATTCGTTAAATCATGGCTCAGAAGTCACACAGCACATGATAGACGAATGAATATCAAAATACTTTTTTGAACGAATTTATGTAATGTTATTAATGTATGAAACTTTTTTTTTAATTTGAAAAATAGAAACGTATACACATAGGGGGTTTATGATTGCCATTGTGCGAGCTGGTTGATAAGAATTTTAGCAGCACACCACTGGGTATACGGGTAATGTATTCCACGAAGTACTGATACCATGAATCGCCAAAAGTTGCTGAAGAGTATTCAGGTGTCTCGGGAACATTAGTTCCATCAGAGAATCTTTTTTTTAGCTGGGTACGTCATGCAACAGAGTCGAAATGGAATTCTACCTGATCGTCTTAATAAAATGTTACTCCTGCATTCGCTGCAAAAAAAGGACTGGTTTATGTAAATAATTTAAGCATTTCGTTTCTATTACAAAATATGATTTAATAATACAGTAATTATAAAATTAAACATTAGAGTTTTCTATGCAGCTTTTTATTAATTTTTGAACTAGTTGTTACAATGGATGAAAATTTGATTTTCGGAGGACCGTGGTTTTATGCTCCGATTTTTTGCTGGATCGGTTCTATACGTAACGATCTAGATCGATACAAAATATCGACCTCTTTTGGGGAATTGCACATCCCTAGTTTGAACCTTCGTCATTTACGCGTGCGTTAAAAATGCAAACTAACGTGCGAATGAATGTCGGTAGCCGGTAACGGCTTCGAATGCTTGACTTACTGAACGTTTTCATTTAATTTTTTTCTACAAAACTGTGTTTGTGTAAAAGTATAATTTATAAAAATAAGTGTGTTCTTCCATACGGTAGAGTTAGAAATGAGGTACATTTTCGTGTGACTAACTCAATGTGACGATTTTTAGATTTAATGGTTTCTTCCAGAACAGTAAAGTATTTGTGGTAAAGTATAGTCATAGGAAAAGAAAAAAGAGGGAGTAGAAGCTTACGATAATTAGAAATTACCGGAGACGGAAATTTTATTTTAAACAAATTGAACGTTACTTTAGACAAATTAAATGTTTCGTAAAATCTTTCAACGGAATTAAACTTTTTCAATTTCTGGCAACTTTCCTTTGTCTCGAGTATTTCAAGAGGGGATTGCTCACTGACGCACACGCTCTCCGAATCTGATGTTTGGTGGATCTACGCAGACCTTATAGATGTAAAATTATCACATTTTTTGAGCGATTATTTTCAATTTTCGTTTACGCTGTGCGGGATCTAAATATTCAGCGCGATCAGCGATATTGAAGATAATTTATCGATGGTCGATGGTTTCGGATGCGTCGCCGGATCTATGTGGAAAAGACCATTGCACTGTGAGTTCACACGAAATCTTCCAAACGATCGGGACTCTGCGATCCTCGGGAAGCGGGAGACTCGCCGCCGGAGTAATACGCGGCAAGTTAAATAAACATAATTGAATTTGTAGAAATCTCCTTTATTCCTTTCAAACCGAAAGTTGATTTTTGTTTTTCGGGTTATTTCCGACATATTTAGCTTCTCAAGAGGTTGTTCTACCCTGAAAGATTTCATTTTTTGTAATTTTCGGTAAAAAATAGCAATTTTAGGTTAACCGAAGTTCCAGTGAATATTTTCCACTAAAAATGCTTCTTCAACTGTTAACAGTGCAGCCTGGGACGGATTTTACCTCGCCAGACCTTCATTGCGTTCGCGTCTTCCGCCTCCTCGCCCTGGTGAGTTATATTTTATTCATGCACGATTGTTTTTTTGAACGATCGGTTCTTCGGCACCAAAAATTGTCTTCCCCTACTTTAAAAGTCTCATTTACGTTAGTTATATTTTTACCTGTAACAATGTCAGTCAGGCTTTGCAGTAGGCTGTGGTGAAACATATCGTGCGAAATGATATTTTTCATTGACTACACAAAACGATACGCTAAAGCTAGGTTATTATAATCTAATATTATACTCTATATTCTACTCTAAAGAGTAGAATAATCTTTTGTGAACCTAAATATATGGAAAATATTCGTGAATCACGGAAGAAAACGTTGGGGTTTAGTCGCCATCTTTCATGTCTGTGAACCTTTCATGTCTGTGACTTGACCAAAGAAAACCTGTGCAGAAAAAATGGCAGTCTGACATGACAGCTTGCGATCGCTTCAGAAAGTAGCCGAAAGAATGCGAAATTCAATGTTTAAGGGTAGAACATATTAGATGTCAATCCAGATTTCGCTTTAATAATTTCATTTTTTGTATTCACAGATGCACAGTTTGTGATGGTATATAATATCGATGTTGAAATGCAATAACTTCTTGGAGTTGTCTCATCGTTCCAGATATCCCGTCGCATTTTCTGCTGTCGTCGATCCACCCGTGGCAGCCGGCGATGCGATGACAACTTGGCTGAGTAATTACTTAGTGGCATTTAAAAGCAAATTGATATATTGCACTGCCGGTAGAACCAAAAAACGGGGATGGCTCCACTAATAAAGCAGACTTCTCACATTATTTACAATTCAACACCGATAAGACGTAAGTTTGTATGATCGAATAACACAACGTCTATAAATTGTCTCATCCTTTCAGACGTCGCGTCGTCTCGCTATTCGGCGAGATCACCTCTGGCTGTGTCTCCAGTCGAACCGTTGGAAACTCCGCAAGGACCTAAGGTATGCGACGATTTTAACCTGCCGTTAACGCCAGTATTTCGTGTACAACTTTAAATCATCGTTCAGTTATTCATTCTTTTGTGAAACCGACACAACCAACTTCCTTAGCGATGGATTTAAACTCATTAAAGTTTCAGTTCGGAGTCGTCACCTTTATCGCTGGAAATAATAGTTGAAATTCCCGATCCAATTGGAAAACGACGCTCTCCGGATTAATATTTCCGGAAGTAAACTTTGTCTCGTATTTTTGATCATTTATTTATGAATTCTTTCTTATTGCATATACATATTTACTATCTCATTGTACTGTCCAACCAACCGACAGAATGACTTCTCTCACATTTTTTTTTAACCGGTCCGCTCTCATCGCGTACTCCTAGTGGGGAGGTATCACGACACAAGATGGATTCACTTTCAGGACTGCAAACTGTGTCTACTTAATCCTCCTCAGTCATCTCTCGCAGATTTCCAACAGTCATTTTACATTGTTACCCGTTCCCCGTTCGCGGGGTGGCGTAATGTGATCCTTAGTTTTGTGTTTTTTTCGAATAGACAGCTAATAAGTAATTTCTGTTTCAGATGAGAAAAATCAACGCCGAACGGCGACAGCTTCAGGGGAAAATGCTCGCTAACATATCAATAAAACTCTGTTCAAATACTTGAGTTACTTCCTAGTCGAATTGTTAACCGCTACTGATTATATACCCGCTGTGTCTGTGCGCAGCAAATTTTTGAATACCCTAGAATTGCACAAACTCAATTCATTAATGTCAATTATGGTTCCTTCGAGTTACCGGACCTCGCCCTGAGCGATATCATGAATATTCCTTTATCGGGATGCTTACAGCGATACGTTGTGATCTTAGAACGATTAAAAAAAACTGTCTCGGTGTTCCTCTTCGCTTGTAAAATTCATCATTCCCAGCGGTGACACAAAATTGTCTCGTTGGATTATATCAGAATAAATGCTTGGATCGATTGGCAGTAACAGAATGGTCGCCAAAGAACGTCACATAACCTTTTTTTATCAATGTTGATTACAATTTGATTGCTCTCGGTAATTATTGGTGTATTATCTTCTTAGCACTTCAGACCAATCACAGTTCCAACGAGCATTCAGAGTGGAAAATTTCAACCTGATGTACATAATTGTTGATAAAATTAAATATTGAGAATTATTTTCGTGCCTGGGGTACTTTCATATTTGAATTATGTCCTATTCTATGATCCAGGGGCTGAATTATCTGTGTCGTATTCGGTGATGAAAGAATCTGGCGGATGACAAGGTGCGCTGTCGACTTTTAATAAGATTTTAAAACCATTAATTTTCATGTGCTCCCCGCGTCTGGCAGGAAACAGTTGGAAAACCAATCTATATATGAACCGTCGTTTTTTTTTATTAGCCACATCGGCCAATGCACGCTCTCCTTGAATCATTCAATTGCGCAAATGAAAAGCTGCAGAACCGGCCATCACTTGTGAGAAATTTATTTTCCCCTAATTCGACTCGTCAATTTATCAGTGGGTAATTCAACAGTAAATTCTTCTCACTGCATTTTCAATCCATTTCATGAGGCAATTTTCCATTCTTGCGACAAGATCAATCCAGAATATTTGATTTTTATTCCAAGGAAATTATACCACTCCTATACGGTTTCGAAAATCGTTGTCGTGACTCAATGCAGCATACTTTTATTCTTCCATCTATTAATGCTGTGATTTCTGAATAAAATTTGCACATGGGGCGGTCCTACGGAGTGTGGTATTGGCCATGGTGTACTCTTCAAAGTGAATTGTCATCGAAGGAATTCAAAGAGATTTAAATTTATTACAACTATTTAAGAAAGTAGTCTTGCCAAAGGACTTTATTTGGTAATTGACTAATTGCTTACTGAATTCAATGTGGATTAACACATTTCCAAATATTCACTCGCCGTTGTTGCCGTGTCGGTATGCCATCCGATTCGGTCAATGAAACCGGTCCCAGTTCTATTTATGTAACTGCAATTAACAATTATATATCCTTGAAAGAAAAACTGTCAGGGACGCCCGTGACTCGTTACAGGTTCAAGGTTTGACACCAAGCGCTGGCTTTCTCGACCAAATCAGACCGCGATTCGCTAAGTGACTTGATTGACGAGGACTCCTCTTTAGGAGAGCCCTCGGCGTCGGTCGAGGAACGATCCTCTCGATAGCTTCCGGACGGCGCGACGAATTTTGCGATCTGACGATGTCCGTTCTGCTGACTGAGCTGTCGCAGGATCTCACAGTTGGAATTTTGTGTTGATTTGTCATACATAATTTCTGTTATAACTTTGTCACTGGCGGGCGTGTAAAATGCATTTCTAAATCGGTTCATCACTACCGTCGCTGAACACTCAGCGTTAGGGTAATATTTTTAAATGTCGAGTTGTGACATTTATTCTCATTGCGATCTGTTGAGATTTTGTATCCGTGTTAGTTCCTAGTGTGAAAATATTCATGTGATACCCCCGAATGGAAATGTCAAGTTCCTTCTGAAAGATGGATATATCCGGCAAATGTAGCCGTCCTTTCCGCGTTCAGGTAGGTCAGATTACAGCTTCCCTCGGTTCAAACGACTGCGGGAGAATTTTTCCTCTCGGTAAGACGTCGGCGATTCGTGCCGCACTCTGACACAGTGTCGAGGCTCGCATTTCGAATTTCGTCAACGATCTTCACCGCGTCATTCAGAGCGGCTAAATAATTCAGCAGAAGTTTACACTCAAAGAACGCGGCGATAGTTCACTGGCGGGTGCATGCTGGGTAATGCCCGACAAAGTTTCCTTTTCTATTTTTGTCCTGTATTGATGAGAGTCTCGTCTCAATGAGAATGAAATGTCTCGTAAAATGATTGTGCCATTTTATGGTTTTTCGACCGACCGCTCCGAGTCCAAGAATCTTGGTTGCCTGAACGCCCTGCATAGTCGGTTTACGCTTTTTCGATCCGGTAACGCGGTCTATTTCAGCCATTTTTTTTTTGTCAGAATTTTGATCGCTCCCCACCGTTCGAGCATTGGTTTTTTTTCTCACAGAGGCAATCGAACAGAGCGGGTGAAGCGTGCCGATCGTCTGACTTACAATGTAATAATCGAAGAGCCGATATTCCTACTCCGGAATAGATTTCAGTATCCTCGATTAAATCCAGAAAAATTATTAAGTGTCTGCGTATTACCCATGTTCACATCGCAGCAAACAAATCTGTGCCATTTCGATGGAATGTATATTGCCGGCCTAGTGGGCATTATCAAACTTAGATTTTTCAATTTAAATTAGTGATCTTGGACCTGAGTGACTTCTAATTGTCTCCTTCGTTTTGTTTTAAAAGGGTGCCATTATTGCTGCGTCGACTTGCGAAACGCAGTTTCCTCGCAATCGGTAAAAACCGATCTTGTGAAAATAAAACATGAAAAAATGGAGTCACGACGAGGGGACGGTCTCAAAATTATTGCGGAAGTGAGTGCTTCTAGATAATTATTTGTAAGTGATAATGACTTGTTTCATTTTTAAATATGCCTTCAATGAATGCGTTGCGATTATAAAAAAGTACGCACTACTTGAGTGAAATTCTTCTTTGTATTTATCTTTTTACGCAGCTATCGGCCGACGAATGACAGCAGTGCGTTCCGATTCTACCCGTCCGTACTACTGAAGATTTACAGCAAATTCCATTTGTTTTAAAAAAGAAATACTTTGCCGTTATTTAACTTTCCACTTATCTCTCTATCGATGCCTCATCGTAGTGCAGTTTACTGCACTTTTATTAATTACTTGCCTCCCATTTGTTGACGAATCCCAAGAGTTCAGCTCGCGCAGCGTGATGAAATAATTCCTCACTCTGTAGTTATCTATCCGCAATTGTCGGCCTCTGCGGTCTAGCGGTGGGGCGGGTCCCGGTTCGAATCCCGGCGAAGTCGATATCAAATTTAGATTTGCGATCTCGGTCGACTTGCATAAATTCTCATGGGGTTTTTCCAAATTTCGAAATATTCAGCTCACCGGCTGTCATCTGTGATGCCAGATATTCTGACTAAAGAGTGGATTCATGGTGTAATTTACCTTTGCATTTGGTGTGTTTATGAGAAGATTTTCATTTCAATAGCTCGTGCATTTATAAAGTTGTTTCTTGAAACACGCACAAGACTTGTCAATGATGGTATTTGTCTGACGGCCCACATCGAAATCGCCAATGCGACGCGCTTTGTTTTTTTTTTGCCGTCGCGAACGATGAATTTTACAAACCGAGAGGAAGGCGGAGTCGGTGTTGGTCTTTCAAAAATGAAAGCAAGTTTTTTTTTTACCAACAGTGAAGTGTGCAAGGGTATTTAAAAATGTTCTCCCCACAGAGGCAACGGGTATATTATCCATAGCTGTCAAATTTGTTGAACATGCTGTATTTTTAATATTTTATTTCGAATATGTAATATCTTATTCGTGTGAGAACTTTTTTCAATTAAATATAAAACTGTGTTTTAAACTATCTTCCCCACATTGTTTGAATATAAAATAATACTCTGCATCCCGCTGTTGAGACTGGCTCTTATTTCACCAAACTCTGAGCGACTTCACAGTATGCTTACTTGTTGACAATCTTTAAAGTCTGCGTCCCGTCAGGTTTCCTGGCGACATTTTACAAAATGCCTGCTGACACAACCACCTATCTCAGGAAAAGGAAAAGAGAGAGGCAGCACAGTCACTCCGTCTGAAGTTTAACGAAGAAGAGACAGCAAAAACTGCCAACACTAATAATAGAATCATTAGAAGTTTATCAGTTTTTTTGATAGCTAATTCGGCTTGTCAACATCGTCAGAACTACATCTAAACTTTAATATAAAATTGCTAACTTTGTTGTTCCACTGGCTTTGTCATCTTCAGGCTAATCATATCGCAAGGTTAATGATTAACATTCATTCATTCAGGCCGAGTAGGACCGCCGCGGGTTTCAAAAAAAAATGTTTCAATAATTCATGTTAGAAATTGTGAAAGAAAATATTTTTGCTCCCGCGGACACCCGGGCGTTCACTTGTCCGTCACACGGCGGGCCGGGTAAGGAATTCAATATCAGAAAAAAAAAATTCAGACTATGTTCGGGTCATAAGTCAACTTCTTGCGAATCCCGTAATTGGTGTTGAGTCAATCCCGGGATTGACTTATTGCTCGGGATCCCGGGATCGGAAGCCCTATACAATACGGAATAAACTATGGAAATTTATAATCAATTTAGCACACAGAATTTTGTTTCAAACCCATAAGTACTTTTTGTTTAAATTTTAAACTTTAATGATTAAAATGTCTCCTTAAAACCGAGATCCAAGCCCCCCCCCTGCCTGTCCGTGTCTTTCTAACAAAAATAGTAAGCAAACACCGTTTAAGAGAGACTATTACACATTACCTACAACTCGACAGAGTGACCAGCCAACTACTTTTCCTGCACGAGCCCCGTTCCATCCGCATCTAGAAGTCGAGTGGCAAAATAACAAAAGAAAACTTATTAATTTATTGCAAATTTTAAAACACAAAAAATAAACATGGTTCATGTTTTAAAAACACGTTGAATTTATATTCAATTGCGCAATTGGCATTGTTAAAAAGCAGACAAGTCAACAAAATAAACATATTTCAATCGAGCCCGTTTCTCCTCTGAAGCAGGGCAGTTGGAGATTTTTCCGGACATCTCGGAAGCGCATTGCTGAACTTCCTCGGAGCCGTGAGACTTTTAGGGCCAGCTTCGACGTCTCGGTTCGGTTTGACATTTTTTTCAAACCCGGCACCGCCTCTCTTCGGTTCTTCTCTGATAATCTTTTTTCTGTCGCATTTCAGTTCGGCAGGTCGGCCGGACTCTACATCTGGTACACTTTTTGAAATCGCAACTGTGCTCTTGCGTCTCGGAGCGTCGCTCCTCTTCTTTTGAGCGTAAATCGACGGAACGGCTTTACTCGTCAACGGTGCCCGATAAACACTCTTCAGGCGTGAGTTATTATATAAATGTTTCTTGTGATATAAATGCCCTTCGCAATTATTTGCGCGTGCCACGTTCGCTTGAACCGAAAGACGCCGGCGCAGATCTCTCCCGTCGACTCTCTCGCCGTTCATCGAGTCTTTTCGGTATCCACGGTTGGCGCGACCCGAACGCGTGATGCTGTGGATTATGTTGAGCGGCACCGCGGATCCTTGAGAACGACTCGGGCCGGGTTGATTCTGGTGGACCTGAAATTATTTTGAAAAATGTTGTTCAAAACTAATATTCACAAGAGAGTTAAAGTGAACAGGGTAAACATATATTCCGAGCAATGTTTTAAGAACTTCTGTGCAGAATGCAGAAAAAAAACGAAAATAATGGCTAGAATGTTATTCTGGTACCCATATTTTAATTTTTGTAAATGAAGCAAAGCGAGAAATATTTATAAATACAACCAGTCTTCGCAAAGAAACAAAAAATACACTGCAATATTCAGAGCCGCCGAATGAAAGAAGGCAGTTCTCGTAAAAATCTGCTCATAGGGAGCGGACGTGGTTAAAAAAAATGCTCATTATAAATTTGGTCGTGTGCAGTTTGCCTGGATATTAATTCTGCCAGAGGTTTCAGGCGTCGACACGTCTTTGAGGTTGTCTTCGCTTATCAGAGAAACCGCCGTCTCGATCCAATCTGAAGTATTCAAATTTCTTGCTATCATCAGTTTACTAAAGTCACTTGACAATTTTTTTTCCATTTTTACGTTCCAAGGGTGTGTAAACTCGTACAAAAATTGTAAATATACTCAAAAAGCTAATGTCGAAAAGCCATTTTTCACATTAGTGAAAAAAAAACAAATGAAAGAGGAAACAATCTGTTGATGCGATTCCAAATTCAAATATACTTTCTCTGTATGGCTGTAAAATTTACGTTTCTTTTAAACATTTCAAATAGCTCATTTTCGATTTATGAAATAAATATTTTTTAAATGAGAAAAAATGTACGTATTTTTAATTCAGTGCTCAGTGGGTTACAAAAAATAATTTTTAAGTCATTCAATGCATTTCTAAGGGACTTGAAACTTTGTCGATACTGAAGATTCGCTTTGACTTTTGAACAATAATTAGTCAGATTTGTTTAATCGCGTTCGGATTCGCGCCCCCCTCCGAAAGACGAGGAATGACCACGGCTCGGTGAAACTTTCGGTAATTAATCCTTTCGGTGAGCGTCGAGCGACGGAAAATTACACTCGATAGCGTTTTATCGTCATAAAATGGAAATAATTTATTTCTCACGGCTCTGTACTTAAAGAATGTCGGTCAGAGGAACGAGCTGAAAAAATGATAAAGAGGCACTTATTAATGCTAGTTTTGAGTAAATGCGTCATCCTCTCACTCTTTCAATCCCATTTTTTTTTTTTTTTGCTGCCATTTGAGGTCATTTAAAGTAATTTTGTATATTAATTGACATCTGAATTGAGTACATATCAGTGAAAAAGAATTTTATCAGGTGCGCCCGTCACTCATTAACAGCACCAGGTGTGGACACGTTTCAGGGAATTTGTCAAATCCATTTTTCATATTAGCTACATATGCATCTATTAAATCTTAAAACAGTGCACAATAAACTTTTTCAAATAAATTTGGTTTTTTTTGATTTTATTATTATTTTTATCAGCATTCTAAAAGTATATGCATTGTGTATTATAATATCCAACAGAGTCAAACATTTTGGCCAGTTTACTATAATTTATGCCAAAGAATATATATTTTTGTAATTACTAAGAAGCAATTTCAACATGCTGTGATTTTAATATTAATTGCATATACCTTTAGTTGATCGGGCTAGGACTAAATATTGAAAACTGCGGAGTGATGAATCCGAGTCAATCTTTGAGATTTTTTTTTACTTCACATGAATAAATTATTTTTGAATTTGCATTTCTTTTCTGATGATAAAGCCAAAAAAAAGGAAGTGCCGCTCGTCAGCTGTTATTACTCACTGCGCAGACAGAGAGAGCGCGCGATTTTGGTAGGTGTAAAAAAATATTAATTCAACATTCTATCGCTTCGATAGCTTATGTAAGAAATACGCGACTAAAAGGATAAGGATAGGACAAGAATAGTTAGCTAATCGCTCTCACTGCGTTCCATTCATTAGGATCGGACGGGTAGGAGACATCGTAAATATTCATGACTGCGAACAGAGATTCGCAAATGGATTGTTAAAAATCAATTCATGAAACTGTCCGCACCGGGACTCGAACCCGAGACATCCGTAACCGGCGCTCATCGCCCGTTGCCCCTTGACTCGGGCTAGAGCGGTCCGACGGCAAGTTCTGAGGCGACTCCGATGGAAGTTTCGCCATGAAGCCCCCCAATTCGACTGCTGAAACATCAACACGGTTGTTAATAATTGTACACAAACAGACGCCAGAGAAGGGCCGCACAGAGACGGAGGTGGACCGTCGCCGCAACCTGATTGAACGGAATGTTACAAAATAGAGATATATTTGCCGTAACATTACATCAGTAATGGCTGTAGGGAAGCTCGTAAAGAAACCTTTTGACATTTGGCTACTACATCAGACCCAAGGGTCGCAAATGTGAATATATTTTAAATTTTAATATTATAAGAAAAAATCTTTGGTATGATGGTCTTGTCCCTGGTCTTGTCGTAGTCTGCCATTTGTGTCATTTCAATAGGGCCCGATTAGCTATGGGTAGACGGAAAATGACTTTACTATTAAAGTTTTCACACCAAGTAATTATAAACTTTTGCTCAAGTCTAAAATTATAGTGCCTTTCAAAAGAGAATTGACACCTTAAAATATATTATTCATGTATTTTCCAATTTATAAATTCATGTTTTTAGAATACAGAATTTGGCAAGGTATTTTGTCCATTATGTTGAGGTTTTACTGTATGTCATTTTGATTATTGAAACAATGTCTTATAGAAGGGCAGGATTAATTTGTAAGAAAGAAAAATAACTACAGAAAATAATATGGATAACCTGGTATAGTAATCGCCGCATTCCATCTGTAATGGGAAGCAGTCTCGAGATATCATCGAATGGAGTCATAAATATGCATCCATTCATTTCTTGCCGACCGACTCCGACTGGAGTGGAGGGCTGTTTGCGTGCGGTGGCTTTGATTATTAAACCGTATCCGGAAAAGGGAAGGATTAATTTGCAGGAAAGAAAAGTAACAGTTCGTTTATAGACACAATATATTTTATTGACAACTAGAATCCCACAGTGATGCAGGAAACATTGAAAACAATTACCCACAACATTATTAAATGCACTTTTAGCATTATAAAAAAAAAAATACAAGCCAAGGTCAGCGAGCGAATTGCTTATTAACTATTTGATAACATATATTTGTTCATTTCCTCCATCAGGTAAAATACAAATGAGGTTAAGGTATGTCATACAGTCAAACTTCAATTAAGTTAAACAAGGCCAATATGATTTATAATTTAAAAAAAAACAATAACATTCCAATGAGAAGGTTAGAAATTGACAAAATTGAGATTTTGTTACTTGAATAGTTGTAGCATCGGTGTGTCCAAGTCGCCTGATTTTGGCGTATACCAAAGGTATAATGGCACACCGCAGCTAACACTTGTAATGGTAAAAGAAACCATGTTTTCACTTGTTCGAACAAGAAACTTCCACAACTCATAGAAGGAGGCCCAGCAGCGGCGCATAGGATGCCGAGAGCGGAGCGTGCAAGCAAACCGCACCCGCAAGCTATGCAAAACCGAGGAGCGCACTTAGGTGGCAGCCGTGGAAGAGGGCGCCGGCCCAGCAAGTGTTATTAACAATAGTGTCACAAAAACCAATAATTTTCGATCTAATTAAAGCCATAGTAATTGCCAACAGTCACACACCAGGAGAAAGAAAGGAGGCGAAATTATTTTTTCAAAGTGATTAACATTAAGATAATAATAACAGTGTTACATGTTAAACAATTATAAGTTAAAATGCTTAAAAATTAAAATGATAAGAATCAATAAAGTGGATGAAAGAGACTTTTTAGGCGGTGCCGTTTGTCCCCACCGATAGAGAACCGGGAGCAAAGGGGTGACGAAGACCGTGTCAGATCGACGGAGACATTAGGTACAGACACTACACTACTGTGGAAAATAACTTCGCAGTGACGGGGCGCCGAGTCAGTAAACAAACGGAGTGTATGAAAAACATCGCGGACAATGGAATAATAAAATCAATTTCTTATTAATGGACTGGAATGGAAAGACATGCTGATAAAAATTAAGCCAAAAGTGAAACTAAAAATAACAATTAGCCTAATAAAAATTTCAAAAACTGTAATTCAATTTTTTTCAATAAATACCCTCAAGCTAGCCGAACTGAAAGAAGAAATAAAGGAAGCCCTGAGATCCAGCTGACAGACGTGGACCACGAACGATGGGATGAAGATTTGGACTCTACACTCTTTGCTTTACGTTCGAGACAAAAATGCTGTTACAGGACTGATACCGAGCCGGGCGTCACTGGAGATTGAAGAGCCCAGATGTGTCCCGAGGTGCCACGCTGCCTGAACTATCAGCGGGCCGAGCTCGATGCCCGACTCCTGCGGTATCGGGAAGTATACAACGACCGACGTCAAGGACGTACCGAGGGAAACCATTTCTTCCGGGGATCAGCAGAGCTAGGAGGTAAATTTGAACCTGATGCGAAGGTAATAAAGTTATACCGAATATAGAGTAATAGGAGGAAATCAAATTCTCCATAGAAAAGAGTAATTTTCTTGCAATAGGATAAATTACAACAAGTTATGACAGAAAATTTGAATTAGAAATAATTGTTAACTAAAAAGTTATTAATGATTTAGCACAATTTAGGATTTGAAATTTTAATATTCTTAAATTTCTTCTATGAGATATCATAGATCTCTATGAGGGAAGAATTTCTATTTGTAAAATTTCACCAAGATAGTTCTTATAACAGACCGGTTATCAGTAAAAGATTTGAGAAAAGTTGTATGGGAGCCGCACGGGGCAGGAGCAACGAGTCACTTGCAAGATATTCATAATCAACTTCTTTGAAATACTTTTGCAGATTCCTGTAGCTATCCGTAGTAGGAAGCTAAGGTACAAGTCTCGGTAAAAAAATAACAAGAATTATTATATAAATAAAACACAAAGATACGAGGTCGAGACGGAGACCTGAAATTTAATCTCCTATGGAATTATTAAAGCGTTCCTATCGGTCCTTGTGTTTTTGCGAGGACAGGTAGAACATTATTCTGAATACAGTGGCATTCAGAAGTGCGGTTTCACAGTGGAAACAATCACATTACATTACGTAAACACAGTACAAAAACCAAACAAAGGGCAATAAGATAAAGTGGCACACTCCGGCAAAAAACGGATGCTCAGGAAAACAAGAATAGGGCAAAATGTATAACATCATTATGGTTGCAGTAACGATACCGAGGTATAAGTCTCTGCGTGTTCGGTCTCCGTCGGCCGTTGCGAAGATCTCCTCCACGGCGGTGATCTCCTCCGATGCGATGATCTCCTCCGTGGCGATGATCTCCTCCGTTGCGATGATCTCCTGTGCGATGATCTCCTGTGCGATGATCTCCTGTTCGGCGAAGATCTCCTGTGCGACGATGCCCTCTCGCAGAGCCCGAATGATCGTCTTCACTCGGCGGCTCAATTGTGGGCCTGTAAAGTAAAATTATAGAAACTCATTTTCAATGTCTTTTTGGTGGTGGAAAGGCATTCTATTTCATAAAAAAGAAAAAAATTTACTGCACAACTTCCATGTGTTTATTCATACCAGGGTCGCTTATATAAAATTGAATGGTATATAAAACGGTCCACACGTTACCAATCAACAAACAAATTATACATAAACCAAATAAAATAGTCCACAATTGAAATGAGAAGGACGAGTCGATAAATACTAATCAGAAGACCATCGACTGAGCAAAATTTTTAATGACATTCCCGATGCTTAAATATTCATTAAGGGAATAGCAAATTGGGAAAATTTTAAAAAGAAATTGGCGATCCATTTAAAAACAATGAAATATTAACGAACAAGAAGACTCACGTGAGATGTGACGGTGGTCCCCGAAGTAGAGCAGAGAGAGAGAGTGGCCGCGGTGCGTTTCCAGGAGAAACAGTTCGGCGGCCCTTCCGTGTGAACGATAAGATGCGGTACTAGAACGTTCAAGCCGCCAGAGTGGATCTGTCCGCCTTCTGAAATTCACAACCGGATACGTCATACACAGTATACTCGTTCCAAGATAGATTTCTATAAACTGCAATGTGAAGAGTATATTTCACACTTTACAGAATCTTAATCACTTGCAAATTTTTCATTCAGTTGAATTTGGACGGGAACAATCGCACAAGTCAATATTGCAAGAATTTCAGAGGACATTTTCACTTTTATTTTAGCGCAAAAGTTAGTGACACAAATGTCAAATAATGAGCCGCAGACCATTGAAGCCACAATTTTCTTTATTCTCTTATATTTGCACTTCTTTTACTTTATTAAGCAAATAAGATTTGTGCAGAAATGAGAATGCGGCCGTGGTGTGGCTGTTTACGAATATGAAAATCCAGAGTGTGGCTCTCCTTGACATCGCGTACGCCCATCTCCGGCCTATATCATCACAGTACTACTGACAGAATTTGGCAAGTAATAGAATTGAAGGAAACTGGGTAAGCGCACAATGAGATTCTCTAATATCAAGTAGCAGTTTGGAAGAGCAGAAATTTATTTCATCAGTGAGTGCGTTAAGGCCGATTTCTAGGCAAGCGATCGACTGACCTGGTGTTACATGGGCTAAAAAGTATAATGCAATTTGCAATCGAATTTAGCAGTCAAATAGACAAATTTTTACCCTTAGGCAAAAGTTGACAATTCGCCAGTATATAGAGAATAAAATTAAAAACAACCTGGAGAGAAGGATGAGTAGGACGACGGCGTTGACGATCGATGCGGGCTCCGGAGGATCCGACGAAGAGGAGAGGTCTATGTGGAACATCAGCTCGATGACCGGCAGCGGTCCGCGAACGGGCGGCCGGAGGTTTTCGAGAGAATGTCTTTCGATCGGGTAATCCGCCCATCGCCGGCTGAACAATAAATGAGTTTCCTTAACATTATTAATTGATCATCAAATTTGAATTGTTGAGATTTTGTGCATTTCCATGTAACTTACAAACACAAAATCTCAACGATTCAAATTTATTATTGAAATTACATCAAGCACCCTCGGTCGATGTCTTAAATTTTATAAATTAATTATCACATCGAGACTTGATGCGATAAAGGAAGGGATCTGGCCTGTTTTCTCTTATTAATACAATCCTTGTTTATCGTTTCAATGGTAGTTTAAAGTTCCATATTAAATAAGAAGGTAAATAAGCTGCACAACACGGCCACGAAAATTTACTAAATGCCTCTAGAAACAATTAAGTTTTGCAGGAATTTCAAATAGAATAATTTGTGGCACTATCGATGAGATTCTGGCGCAAATAAATGAACGTTTTTTTGGAATGCAGAAGATGTCGGATGCGAATATTTTAGATCAGTAATAAGAGCGTCCATGTCCAAATGATACAAGTAATTTCGATATTAAAATGGCAGAGCGAACGTCATACGTTAAATCGGGTATTCGGCTCTCACAATACACAACGACTTTACCAGCAAGCTGTCATAATAAGAAAACGATTTTCATTCATTCGTAACGGATTGCGTTTTCAAAAACAGCAAGGGAAATATTCTCTCCGGCAGGCGAGCAACTGCCCTTAATAAAAGTTTGGAAAATCGTCTGGCGGTCCGACTTACCGGCATGCTAGACGAGAGTTCGGATCCATATCCCTACTCGGGTTATTCAGCATGTTATCGACGAGTACATTAGTAAATTCGTACCGGGGCCGAGGCTTCAGCGAAGAAGCGAAATATAATGAATAAATTTATCGCGAAACTGTCCCTATTTCCCTAACAATTCGTCAGTCTTCAGAACGCCGGTAGTTTAACCTTGAAGGCGGCGGAGTCGAGTACACCGTCGTTCACGCGAGGACCGCGAGGTTCGAGTCGCATGACAATGAAGTGGAGTGCGCGGGCGGGGGGGCGAATCTGCAGAGTCGTATTATTGCAAAGGAAAAAATAATTATTTCGGTTAAACGATAGATGGCATTGCCGTACGATATAAAATAAATGATGATATTCTTATAAATAATTAATTAATAATGTTACAGCAGCACCAAGTATTTATTGATCAACGTAAAATCAAAATTGATAACTGAATTTATTCTTCTGACTGTGTTAAAGATGTTCAATAGAAGAAAAAAACTCACCCCACCCTTCTTCTTTAAGTTGAGAATTAAATCATTATTTATGTTAGAAATAAATAACCTTGTTTTACAGTTAGTCTGAAAATGCTTCTCAAAGAATCGAAACACTCACGTTTAGTAACGCAGGCGGTGGAATAACTGCCTTGGTTATCAATTATATTGTGTATTAAAAATGAACTTTTAATGTAGATTTTCGTCTACCTCGTGCCTCATCCACACTATCGTTATAAACACCTGCCATATTTGAGTTTCTTTGTCCCGTTATTAAATAATATTAAGCCTTGATGAATCAATTATTATCCTTTTGATTGCTATTAGGCTATTTCTTGACGGAGTATTGGATTTTATAATAATAATAATATTCACGTCCGCGAACACACATGCTATTTGTGCATTTGAGTATGGAAATATGATTATGTTATAATTTCTTTTTAAGTATATTGAAATTTTTTATGCAGTGCAATATAATTGTGTTTATATTACATTTTACCAACTGGCTTGCAAATAATATAATACATTTTGCCAAATAATTATAAAGGATTTATCTATTATTATTTTTATATGATCAATGAAATTTGGTTTAATTGCAAAAAACACCACTGGGGCGCTATTATCTATGCTAAATGCTTGAACTGTACGGAAATTCGGGTGGAATTCACGTACTTGGCAGATAATTTGCCAAATTCTTGAATGAGGCAATGGGCTTGGTTATTTCATGGATTAGGTAAAATTTTACACTTTTCGTGAAATACGTAATTTCGCACATTCGGCCTAACATATATAAATGTCTCTTTAATTTTTTACAATATAACAAAATAAAGTGTATTTCACTGTGCTGATAAATTACTGTGTAACTTAATTAAGCCCATGTAATTACGCACAATCAATAAAATTTCGATACATTTATTCTAACGACTAATCAATAGCACCACGTAAGCTCCTTATATGAAAACACAATTGGTACCTTAAAGGATTTAATTTTAAACATTATGATGTTTGAATACGTGAGATAACCTAACAGATTTCATCTAAGCAGTATATTTAGCTAAACTAAAATAAGTTTAAGTATAATTCTGATGATGGCGTCAAGCCGAAATAGCTATAAACTACCTAATAAAATTTTATAGAACTGAATGCTTTATTACTTTATCCTATTATTCATTTAGAGAGATAACTTTATTTTCTGGCAGTTTGCTTGTTTTGATATTATTACTATTTGCCACATCGTCGGCTTAACTTGCAAAGCTTACATTCTTCTGTATTAATCCATTCCAAATTCTATTTCATTGTGTACTATGTATTTCATAGATTTGCATTCAGTTCCACAAGAGTGTTTTCCCCAATTCAGTTATGATTCGCTTATGCCAGACTTGGATGGAATATATCTTGCAAGTCGAGCCGATATGTATTATAAATACATCTATCTTTTACCCTAAACGCCTTACCTCACAACACTCATCCTTCCTGGTAAGAGATGTGCTTCGACCTCCTCGTGGTTCTTACCGGACAGAGTGTTGATTTCGATTGAATGAATTAATCAACATTACTGACAATAAGCGCCCTATGTGAATAAATGTTAAATAATCATTTTGTTTTATCTTTCGTACATACAGCGAAAAAACCAATTGTACCCTACTCGTTTGACAAATCGGGGTATTCGCTGTCGTCAAATACTTCACTGGATTGATGGTATGCACGAATCTGCAGAGATCTTCATATAGAAGCAGGTTGAATACTGCTAATTTTATTTCAATTCTATTTATTCATCAACTACTGTGCTGTTTTCTGTCATAAGTGAATATCATAATTTTTATGTAATTTGTTATTAAGGTTTACCATGTAGTATGTGTGTTTTTGTGTTTAAAGTAAAACTTTTTATTATTTAAATTAAATCTTCCAATTTCCTGTACATATCGTCATACAAGAACTGGTTTGGATCGAGTCGTTTTTACCTATTCAAAGAAAATCTGATTTTTATGTTGAAACGTATTCCGTACAAAAGATTATATTAATATTCGATTTATCGTCGATTTGGCTAATATTTATAACGGGATACAACATTTCAACATTGAAACCAGATTTTTTTTGGATAGGTAAAAATGACGTGGTTTAAACCAATGCTTGCATGACGATATTTGAGGAAAGGCGTGTGTTTATTCTAGAGAGGTGAGGGGATTATCTTTAGTTACCAGGTCAGACGAAAGGCGGCGCTGCTATGTTGACCACTTGTACTCTATGAAAGTTGCCAAACTATATTATCTGCGGAGAGCGTGTGCGCCTGTGAGCAATCCCCGCATGAAAATCTCAAGTCAAAAGGTTGCCAGAAATTGAAAAGATAAAATTCCGTTAAAAGATTTTACAAAACATTTAATTTGTCTAAAAGAACATTGCTTAAAATCAGATTTCCGTCTCCGGTAATTAATTTTTATCGTAAGCTTCTACTCTCGCTTTTTTCTTTTCCTATAACCATACTTTACCACTATTACTTGTTCTTGTTTCAAAATTTCCAAAAGTTTTCTTCAATTGATATTATCGCAATAGCAGAAAGTCTCTCCTCAGTTTTACTATTTTTAGTAAATTTTTAATTTGCTTCATTGAAAGAAATGATCTAATAATTGATCGATACAAAAGTAAAATTGAAAGCGCATGCATTCTCATATAAACTGTAAAACCGCATAAACAAGATATGCGCGACGGTAAGATATGTACAGATTGGACTTTCACTATTTGCGCATGCGCGAAAAATGCAATCCTGCGAGACGCATTTCGAACGAATAAAGCGCATTTACGGTAGCCGGCGCACGGCCGATTAGAACGGAGAACACTTCACTCGGGATGCAACGACTGCTAGAATTTAATGCATAAATGCGGAACTTTGAAGTAATTTTGTTTTATCGCTACATACTATATAAATAGTTAATAATTTAATAAAGAACCACAGAGTTAATAAAATTTGAAGGCATCCGCCGCATCTAACGCGTATATGGACGGCACGGCACGCCACTGTTAGATACAATTAACATTAAAATTGGTTTATTACCGGCCTCAAATAATTCCACTGAATTATTTGAGTTTTTTTAGTAGATTAGAGTCTAATAGTTGTTGTTACCTAAGTGACGTGGTACCTAGGTAATTTAAACATTTAAAATGTTCATTTTAATTCAGTGATAAATATTATAATAAGAAAGGGATACAAGGACCAAATTTTTAAAAAGCATAATGTCGTACGGCCATATAGAATACACGAATTAAAATACGATCTCAAACATTTTCACGTCTTCTAAATTTGTTACTACGAATTACTTTATTGTCAGTTTACATGCAAATTACTTCGATATAGTATATTCTGTTTATTGAAAATTGTGTATAAGGTATTTATTAAGCTTATTTATCAAATACATTGTCAGGCTATCGTGAAATAGTGATTTATTTTAAGTTTGAAAGTCGCAGGAACGAAATGTGTTTCTTTTGTTCGGACGTATATTCTTTTTTTAAATCCACATTCGAGTGCTCCATATTAATTTATGAAATAATTGAAAACAAAAGCATAATAATTTCACACTATATTATGGTTATTCTTCATAGACTATCTGCGATATGAACCCTCGCCAAGGAAGTATTTTCTAAATACTTTTCCGTTTATTCTCTGATGCAATCGCTTCTGTCTTACGATTGACTGCCAATCCCGTCTCCGTAAACATAAGGTTTCCTCGCGAGCGGCATTCATGTATCCACGGCCGCCGACAGCGATTTTACACCCTCGGTGCGACGGCCAACGCCGTATGGACAGATTCATAAATTGATTTTTCGATATTTAGAATTCCCTCCCACCCATCTGATCCTAGAGCGATCAGCTAACTGCTAGCTCTTTTTTTCCTGTCCCAGCCCTGAGCTTCTGTCCCTACTCTCTTCTAAAAAGAAAGGTTGAGCAACTGATTCATAATATGTAAGGAAAACAATGAACCCTGTCATTTAGCAACTCAAACTATGTTTAAGCTGCCGATCCCCGCTGTAATGCGGGACTGATCCTGACTGGATTTTGACTCACATCAGCTACCAATATAATATTCAAAATGAAAACTCGGTTATTCTACTGGAGTTTTACTATATGTAAACAATAACCGTTTCCAGATAGCCCGAGATGCCTCTTCAGATCAATAAACCCGCTCCGGACTTCAAGGGCTCGGTCGTCGTCAACGGGGGGGAGTTCGCGGACATCTCGTTGGCAGACTACGCCGGCAAATACGTAGTTCTGTTCTTTTACCCGTCAGACTTGTGAGTGTTGCTTCATTAATATGGAAACTAGCTTTAACCGATTATCTTCTTTTATAATTATATGCCTCTTATTCATTTTTTCAGCAACTTTAATAATCGATTATTTCTGAATAAACAATTTTCGAATGAATAAAATAAAAGATAAATCAGCGTAAAGACGAGAGATATTTTTGTTAATTTGTAGTATCAAAAATTAAAATATTGTACATACATTTTACGTTTGCGACCTTTGGACTTCGTCTTTGTCGCCCAGGTCTGATGGATCTATACAAATCAATCTCAGTAGGCAAGGCAAATTTCAAAAGACGGTTGACAAAGTGCGAGCTTCCCTACAGACACTGATGCAATCTGATGGAGTATATCTCGCTATTTGGTAAAATTCCTTTCGATTGGACTGCGGCGACTGTTACAAAAGAATTGTGGGCAACTTTGAGTCGCCTCAGAACTTCCCGCCGGACCGCACCGATCGTAATCCAGCGGAAACGGCCGGCTAGCGTCGGATCCGCGGTGCAGCGGTCGACGACGTCGGCAACGGTTACTGATGTCTCGGGTTCGAGTCCCAGACAGTTTCATGAATTGATTTTTCAATCAATCTGTGGATTTCCGTTCGCAGTCGTGAATGTTTGCTATGTCTAAAATTCCCTCCCGCCGATCTGAACCTAAAAAACGGCGCGCAGTGAGAGCGATCAGATAACCGCCGGTCTTGTCCTAGCCCTATTCACTTTTAGTGTCAATTCTTGGTGGAAAGACATTATATTTTAAAAATAAAACACAATTCGCTTGCACTACTGGGGAAGTTATTATTTACAATAAATATGTGTCATCTGTCTGTCTGCCTGTCATATAAAATATCTTATATTTATATTCGATTCAATTAAAAAAAAAAACCCTAAATGAATATCCCAAACTTGATTCACTCGGATTCGTTCCCCAACATAATTAATCAATATTTATTCCTGGCCCAATTACCTAACGGTGTATGCAATTAATATCGAAATCACAGCATGATAAAAACATATAATTTGGTATAATATACAGTGACTTGGCCAAAATGTTTGGCGCTGTCACATTACTTTAGAATGCTTATTATTTTTTTGTAATTAATATAGCTAATATGAAAAGATAAATGGTATCCACAGTGATTTGACAGTGTTCGGGCAACTGATAAAACTCATTTGACCGATATATACTCAATTCAGATTTCAATTAATATACAAGGCAGCATTTACTCAAAACTAGCGTTATTAACTGCCTCTATATCATTTTTTCAGCTCGTTCGTCTGCCCGACCGAGATCATCGCGTTCTCCGACAGAGTCGACGAGTTCGCCAAGCTGGGATGCGACGTGATCGCCATATCGACCGACAGTGTCCACGTACATCGGGCGTGGATCAATAAACCCAGGACCGAAGGTGTCTAGATCGTTATTTCGAATTGATCGAATGTCAAATTCAAATTTTTGGTTGAGGCCGCTTTATTTCCGCAAACGAAAGCGACGACCACCGAATCGAGGACGGCCTGCACCGGTCGATCGCTTTCTGCGGAGGCATTTCATCGCGAGTCCGGATGAGAAGCGGACGCAATTGAAAAGAGGGAATCGATGATAATTCTGTCACCGTACCGATTTAGCTATTGCAATTTTTACAGGCGGCATGGGCCGGGTGGGCATCCCTCTCCTGGCCGACGAGTCCGGAAAGATCGCTCGCGATTACGGAGTGCTGGACGAGAAATCGGGCGTCGCCTTCCGGAGGCTCTTCATCATCGACGGCAGGCAGAATCTCCGCCGGATCACCGTCAAAGAGTTCTTTTTCGGCAGGTAATTAAATAACAAAATATTTAGTTCTACAAAATCATTTTGTATTATAATAGAGTTCTACCAAGTAAATGCCAATTCAATCAATAATATATGCTTGTTAAAAAAAACTATCTTTGTTAGAAATACAACAATACACTATACTAATCATGTTGCCCGTTTCTTCGTTGATTCCAGGGATGTGGACAAGATCTTGAGACGGGTGCTGTCCTGCCGGCTTGCTGACATTCATCAGTCGACTAATCATCGAATGTTGCTTGCGGCCCTTCAATACATACCCACGGATTAAAATCGGTTTCGAATTCTTGTATTTTTGCTCAATGGTTATTTTTAAGGACCGCCGGTTTGCAATTATGGTAGAAAATTTCATTTGTAATAATACGCTAAATTATAATGGATTGATTTTTTTATTCGCAATTCCATTGCATGTCTAAAAATTTATTGAAACGGAAGATCGACTCAATTAGCTTTTTTTTTAAAAATATCAACCATATTCGTAAAAGGATAAAGGGTTTGTCCATTTTTACATGTAACAATTTTGTGTTCAACAATCAACTGCAGTGACTAAATTCGAAAAGTAATTTAAATATTAAATAAATACACGCTTTCACCGCAATACGTATTGTTTTATTTACGATGAAGGCCTCCGCCGTTTGCCGGAGGTTTTCGCATAGTTTCTCAATTTTACGTGTACTGATCCCGCAATTTTACATAACGATGACGGAACCAGTTTCGCTCGTGAGTGCAGCATTTTCAACTGATATGGCGTGAGTATCGCCGAAATGAATATTCTGGAATGACATCTTTGAGCAGGTGAAAGATCAGAAATAATTAATCAATAGGCGGCATATTTTGATACTTTTTTCCATCGCTAATAGAGATGGGCTTCCTATGTCTACATGTATCATGACTTCTCGGAATAAAATTGACTCCATTCCACTGTTTGAGTTTATTTTATATACGAAAATATTTATTTTGTAAATTGAAAATGAGCCATTTAAAATGTAAATTTTACAGCCCTACAGAAAAAGTATATTCGAATTTGGAATCGCATCCGCACTAATGTGAAAAGTGTCTTTGACATTAGCTTTTTGAGTATATTTACAATTTTTAATTGAGTTTACACACCCTTCAAACGTAAAAATGGAGTTAAATCACAATAGCAAGTAATTTGAACACTTCAGATTGGACGGAGCCGGCGGATTCTCCGAGAAGCGTACGAAACGGAAGACGCTCTAAATGTCTCCGGCAGAATTAACACACAGGTAAACTGCACTTGATCATAATTTGCATTTTGTTTACCAGTGTTTTTTTTCAACCGCGTCTTAACGGAGCCTAACGGAAGTTTTTCTACGAGAACTGCCTTCTTTTTCTTTTTGTCAAGACTGGTTGTATTTTTGGTATTATAAATATTTCTCTCTGCACAGAAATTCTTAAAACATCGCTCGGAATATATGTTTGTCCTTTAGATCTCTTACGAATATTAGTTTTGCAAGCTACAACATTTTTCGAAATAATTTCAGGTACAACTGATGGGTAAAACCATTTCAGTTTGAATTCTTTACAACTTTTCTTACTTCTGGAGAAACTGGTTATATACGTATCTGATTTACTCGCTGAACGTTTCGACATCTGAGGGTTAAAAAAACAATTCAATGTTTAAATGGTATTTTTTAAATTTAAATAATAATTCGGCGACGAGCTAGTAGGTATGCTAGATTGGAGTGCTTAGGAGAAACGGTTGTAAGTCAATAGCATCGCTTGCCATAAAAGTAAACCGGTCGTAAGCCGATTTCAATTTCTGAAAAAATGAATGACGAAGCTAGGAGGGCCGGCTTTGAGTCGATCCGTTAGCCAGACGATTGAGAGAATTTAAAATGACAAACGATATTACGAACACTCGAGGAGGACTAGTTGTGAGTCGATCACATCGGTTGTCTTAAGATAGAATGAGAAGTCTAATAAAATGGTAACTGGTTGTTGGCCGATGGCAATTAAATATGATGATGCTGAGAGGGCCGGCTTTTGGCTTTGGGTCGATCGGTTAGCTTACGAGGAGTTGAACTCTAGCGATCAGATTGGTGTGGTGTTCAGGTTCCGGCATGGGTAATAGTTACCTAATACCTAATTTGGCAACTAATATGAAAAATATACGCACTTTTAAAAAAGAGAGTAGGTAATTTAAAGAAAAGCCTTAACTTCAAATTATTAATATTAAACATAAAATTTGTCAGGATTGTAAAAATATAGTGTATATATTTTTTTCTATAAATTACGTTTATTCTTCATAAAAATTTTTGGTTACAAAATATTAAGGTGGCGGGGATGCAAATTCAAAGACCGCCCCGCTCGGCACAAAAATGAGACGAATGAACGACTATCTACTCTCTATAGCTCACAATTACTGAATATATGAAGATAGATATCGGCTTAGATTCAGTTTTCGTTGAAGATATCAACCGGTGACATTAGAAACCCGATACCAGACTGACTCTTCACCGAAGCTGGCTGCTACGACTTGCTACGACGATATGCCTACGAAGTCTAAAACTTGACGCCTACGCTTTGCCTCCGGCTCCGCGTTCGCTCGCAAACCTCCTCGTTCTCACCTCATTGTTCTACTTTTCGTGTTTTATCATTTAATTTCGGTAATGGCATACGGTAATAGATAGTGACTAGGGCTTCCAATCCCGGGATTGAGTCAATACCGATACCGGGATTTCGGGAAGTTGATTTATGACCTGAACCGCGATTTTTTTTTGTGAAAATTGAATTCCTAACCCGGCCCGCCGTGTGACGGACGCGTGAACGCCCGTTGTGAAAACCTTGTCCAACCAATAACGGACAGAAAATTTTTTTTTGACAATTTAATAACGGACACGTGGCACAGGAGCCAATTTTGAACATGAAAACGCGATTCAATTGGTTCAATTGGATGTCCTAGTAATGCTTTGACATAAACTAAACGCGTGGACCAAGTGCGGTAGGTGTATGGCTGTGTTCTCCGCTCTGCACGGGCTGTTTGTTAAGAAAAAAGGACAAATTTAAGTATTCGACATGTATCGATGTGTTCAACTTTCAGGTTACATAATCGAACTTCATAAAAGAAAATAAGCCATCGGCCCTCCCTCTACTATTTTGACAAAATGAGTATCATCATTATTTAGTGTTATATTTAAAGATTTTCTTGATATTTTAATACTATAGTAAACGCAGAAACGTCAGCTGTCCCGAGGCAAAGTTTCGGTGAAAGATTATTTGAACTTCGATATGAGGCTATTTATTATTTATTTACTTACATAACCAAAACATGCCAGAAATTCTTTCGAAATAATCAAATACTCATTAGCTATAATTTAAGACATCGACTGAGGGTGCTTGATGGAATTTTAATATCAAATTCAGATCATTGAGTCGTCATGTCGAAAGGCGAAACCCGGGTCGTTGGTGACAAAATACATGGAAGTGTACAAAATCTCAATATTCCAAAAAAAAAAAAACTCATTGGCTCATATTCAAAATAAACAAGAATTAATAAATTGTATTTTTAATATCGTATTAAGACAACACTCGGCTCTGTGCTGATAATCTGCATAAGTGAAATATTTGGTGTATTATATCTAATTTAACATTGGCAGATTGCGTATTGGGTTTCAATTGGGAATTTGTATCAGACATCTTGGCGCTGTACTGATATTCATACATGTATGCAAAATTTGCTTTAAAATCAGTCTCAATGACTGCCATTTTGTATTATTGTCCATTGCTTTATTTAAATTTATTGAACACACTGTTATACGAACCGTAAACTTATTTACTCTACGGAGGATATATAATATGTTACAATTATCCAATACTGTATGTTGATTATTCATGTGAGAACTTTTGTCAATTAAATATAAAATTGTGTTTAAAACTGCAGACTGTCATTTTTTTTTTCCCACAAATCGATTCCACATTTTTTGATTAAAAAAAAATAATACTCTGCATGTTTGAAACTGGCTATTATTTATTTCACCAAACTCTGAGCGACTTGTACTGGTTTCCAATCTATTCTTTACAAACAATCAGTTTATTTTTAGTATAATAAGCCCTTCAGCATCAGTCCAGTCCGACGGTAACAGCTTCTTTTAAACATCAGTTGATCATGGCAAAGATAATATCAAATGTTAATTCTTTTTCTCTCGGGTGTTATAACAGCACCTTTTCCACGTAGTGGGCCAATCTTATACCGACGGGCAACCTATGTTTAAATCAAATAATGTATGTTTTTTGGAAATCTTATCATCATGTTTTGTTTCAATTGAATTCTGTAACAAAGTTTGTTGTATTATTTGGCTATAATTGCTATAATGAATATGTGCCCATCATATTCGCAAAAAGTTTTATGATGTATTCCTTGAATGTTATGACGCTTTGTTAAAGTTTTGCAACATGTGAATCATTAACTTGTTTACTCGCAGAAAATCTCAAAGTCAAGTCAAATGCAAGCGGATTGTTTATCATTAAATTTTTATACAAAACATGAAAAATAGTAGATATCCAAAGGCGCGGACGTCTGTGATCTTTTCATTCCTTCCCACATACCCCCTATCCCAGAGGTGGGAACCCACGTTCTAGAGCCTCAAGTGTGGCCTTTTCGTTGAATGCAAATTGTTGTTTTCATTGTCAAACAAAATGATGTTTATTTACGCAGATATATCTGATTAAAGTTTCTTGAATGCGGCTTTCCGACATTCAAAGGTTCCACACCCCTACCCAAAAGCCAGTAATGCGGGAAAAGTCTAAATTAAATAATGTTTACGAAACTTGCAAGCCAACTATGTATGACAGCTTCAAAAAAGCCCTTCCAGTTTATATCAAAATCTTGATGAGCATAATTTCATCAAGATTTTCACTACAGAAGAGGGTTTTACAGTTTTTTTATTAACTATTGTTATAATGGAACAAATGTGTTTAGTTAATATTTGGAATATTAGGTATATTATTAAATTAATATTTGTCAACTATGTTTCATGCATGTTTGATTCATTGTATCATTTCAATCATTGTATCTTTATGAAGCTTTCAAAATTATTTTTTATGTACCAATGTATTATCAAATAAAAGGTGGCATTGCCGCTTGTCGACCTTCGCCAGATGCACATCTTTGGCATTACGGATAGAAAGATAAATATAAATTGAAAAACTAAAAGTTTCCATTTCAGCGCGGTGCGTGTGATGAAATTATTTATATAAATTGTGACACTGTTTTTTATATTTTGTTATTTATTTTAAATCCAAGTGTAGCTTTCGAGAAGATTGCTGCTAGCCCGTTCGCAAAATTGGTAGTGGAATGTTTATAGATATCATCGCACCACCATTTTTGACGAGCGGGTTGACAGTTAAACCCTACAACCGTCGATGGAGCTCTCAGGAAAGGAGTCTTTTCAACTCTCACAAAGTGACTGTGATATGTTGTTTGTGAACCATGTCACAGTATGCTTTGATGAGCACTGCAGAGTCAATTTCATCAGGGATCGTGGTATAATATTATTCTTCAAGAACAGATTCAATTGAAATGTCGGACACTTCACTGATGGAAACAAAGATAGACCGAGCGATGATTGACCTCATCGAAGTGGTTGTGAAATGTGTGTTGAAATCATCTCACAGTCAGCTTCGATGACCTCAATTAGGGATCAGACAATCGTAGGAGAATTTGAAAAAGAAAATTTACACTCATTAAATATTTATGTGCGTGTCGAGATTAATAAGACACCGGCGCTCTTCTGTGTGAAACGACTGTTCTGACCGACGAAACGTAAATTGTGATTTCAACATTTGTCACTTTGCTATCAACACTCCACTTACTTGAAATTATATCCTTGATTATCATTGTTGCAAGATTTTTGACCTACTGTAATATAAAAATAATAATAAAAAACCTTACTATAAATAATCTGGGTTATTTTTTGAAAACTTTTCCTCTCCCAGTGTGAGCCGCATGGACTGATTCTAATCGAGTTACTCTTGTTCAGATGAAGTAAGTATGATGGATTCAGCTAAAAAGGACTAATACTTCTCTACTCTCCTCTACTCTTTCTGTTTTATTTATGTCTTTGCAATGGGATGGGGATTGGAGGAAAAGGATGAAAACATTACAGACATAGCGTGTTTGGATATTGGTTCATAGATTGACGGATTCATATAAGCCTAACATTGAGATACGATTCTCTCATTTCAAGGGGTCGACTTGAACGAAAATGAATAAACACAAAATAGGGCCAAGGATATTAAAATTGCATTGATTGAATGCAAATTTCGTTATTACGATATGATTGTATTAAGGGCTTGAATCCTAGTAAACAAATAAAGAAACTAAAATAAAATCCCATCTATCCAAGTCAGAGGTACCGAAACCGTGTGGTAAGTATTTAATAGTTTACGATGTTTTAGTGGGAAATCTTCATACAAAATCGTACAGTTTTGTATTATTTCAAATTTTCTTTCGCACTGCAGCAGTATATAAGGAAAATTTACTATAAACCCCCCCTCGCCAGCGGAATTCGATCATTCTCGATCCAAACTCCGAACAGACAGGTTGAATTTGCTAATTTTTCTTGTTATTGCCAATATTTTCTTGTAAATTTGTTTATAAAAAATTGGAGAACAAGAAAAATTTCCTCAATTTTCGACACATTTCTGTAGCTTCAATGGCTGTTTGGTAGTTTGTCACATGGCAGTTATTTTAAGAGATCTTCACATATGACGAGTAGGTGCGTTAAAGAACTGTCTGTGAGCCAATTAATCAACATTAATAGTCACTGATAAAGGTATAACGAAGACTTAATGGGGACTAGTTGTCAGTAGATCACAATGCTAGTCATTTTGGAGAATGAAGGATAGAATGATACACTTAATAGAACTGATTGACAGCCAGGCATATATATAAAAGGGTTCGGTAGATTCTTGTGGTTAGGAGAGATAGTTATGGGTCAATACACGTATGTCTTTATAGAGAACATAATAATTCCGGTCCTAATAGGTTTATTCAACAAGTTGTGAGTTGATCATTCTTATAAGAGAACCGGTTGTAAGCCAATTCCAATTTCTGAAAGAGTGAATGATGAAGCTACGAGTCGATCCGTTCGGCGAAGCGCTATTGTCACAATTTCTTGCGTATCGATGGGCTAGCTTTTTAAATAATCAGTGCCAAGACGTATGAGACCTTTTTCTAACTTTTAAATTTAACATAAAATACGTTAACTTCTTTAATTCATTCGATGCATTTCCTTACTCACTAAGGGACTCTTCTTCCCAAAACTTTGTCAATACTGAAAATTCGCTCGGTCCCGCTTAGACTTTGCTCCCCCTTCCGAAAGATCGGTGAAATTTCATCACTCGAGAGGGTTTCATCATTATAAAATGAACGAAATAATCTACTGATAGTAGACAGAACAAACACAATGATGCAAAGCATGACAATATAAAGTATATTTTGTTAGCGATCCCCTTGCAACATGAATTTGTCGAAAGTTGCAAAGTAAAAATGTGTTTTTTTTTAATTGCTTATTGCATCATATAGGTCAGTATTGTGCAGATATACATTGGTAAGTGGCAAGACTCCTTACATATATCCGCTATTATTTAAGTTTTAAGCTCAAAAGCTCGACTACTGGCGACGGCTGACTTTAGGAACAAGCACCCTGCTCAATCGCAGAAAGGTGATAAACACTTTGTTTCCCTCCTAAGCTTGGAAAGGCAGCAAGCTTCGAATGCCTGACCAATTAAGACTGTATACCTAACATACCCTAAATATTGAAAAGAAAGTTAGCGATGGCGGCTGCAATATGTTAACTGCAAGAAATTATAGAATTCAAGTCAAAAAAAATATTTTTTTCACTCACCTTCACAGAGAATACTTTCCAGAGAGAGAGAGAGCAGGTGCAGAGCCAGCGTCTCGAAGGTGTTCTTTTTTAAAATATGAAAAGGCACAGTGGGTTTCTTTCGTGTTATAAATTCAGATATTTTATAGCCATTCTATTACATTTAAAAAAATGTGTTTTAAAGGTCATTTCAATTAGACCCGATTAGCAAAGGTAGCCTGAAAATGACTTTACTATCAAAGTTTTCCCACCAAGTAATTATAAACTTTTGTTTTAGTCTAAAATTATAGTGCCTTGACACATTAAAATATTGTATATTACATAATTTAATTTAAGACATCGACTGAGGGTGCTTGATGGAATTTCAATATTAAATTTGGATTATTGAGATTTTGTACACTTCCATGTATTTTGTCACTAACGACCCTGGTTTCGCCTTTCGGCATCTTCAGGCATTCGAGCACACGAATGCCTGAAGATGCCGAAAGGCGAAACCCGGGTCGTTAGTGACAAAATACATGGAAGTGTACAAAATCTCAATAATCCAAATTTGTATATTACAATTTATAAATTCATGTTTTTAGAATGCAGAATTTGGCCGGCTGTTTGTCGTCCATTATGTTGAGGTTTTACTGTATGTCATTTTGATTATTGAAACAATGTCATGTAGAAGGGAAGGATTAATTTGTAAGAGAGAAAAATAACTATATTTTAATGACAGCAAAAAATCGCACATACATAAAATAATATGGATAACCTGGAATAGTAATCGCTGCATTCCATCTGTAATGGGAAGCAGTCTCGAGAACTCATCGAATGGAGTAATATAAACATGCAACCATTAATTTCGTGGCAATCGACTCGGGCTGGAGTGGGAGGGCTTAAAAAAGGGAAGGATTAATTTGCAGGAAAGAAAAGAAACTGTTTATAGACACAAAATATTTTATTGACAACAAATAATCCCACAGTGATGAATACAGAAAACAATTAATTACCCACAATATTATTAAACACACTTTTAGCATTATAAAAAAAAAATACAAGGGGAGTGAATTGCTTATTAATTGTTTGATAATATATATTTGTTCACTTCCTCCATGAGGTAAATAAAAATCAGGTTACGGTTCGTTCTGCAGTCAGTTCAATTAAGTTAAGCAAGGACAATATTATTAATAATACTAATGACATTACAGTGCGAAGGTTGGAAATCGACAAAATTGCTACTAGCTCTAGAAATTACTTAAAACCTTACTTATCAGGAGACAAAATTAGACAAAGGCCATAATGTTATATCGGTAAGAAAAATAAACATCCATACTTTCAGCATCAGCCTGCTGAATGCGCTTTTGGGGCTTAATGATTTTTTTATGCGAGAGATAAATATAACGATGACGGATAATTAATAGGGAACAAAAATTTCAGTAATTTAGAATCTCAGCCGGGCGTCGACAGTTCCTATCGCAGGGTATAGAATATTGAATGCGTTACATGGCCAAACAGGGCAATTTTATTAATAAAAGGTCACTCCTGCCTCGACACGGAAGCCGGTCAATTAGTTCCCCCATCCTTATCTTATTGCCCTTTAGTTATCGAGTAAAGCATGCCTTCTGCGCTCACTAGCGGAGACATCTAGTGATGATAATAGATTTTCCCAGTACAGTTTCTTTACCTAGAGGTTCATCTTCTGCGGTGAAGTTGTAGTCGGTCATTATTAGATAATCACAACATTCTCACCTTAACCGGTGAAGCAATACAGTTTCACGAGTTGGGAGGTAGTAATGATAGAATCGGTAGAGACCGTCAAATGTAAAGCCCTGGACCAGCTCCAGGGGTATTTAATTAAATTCTTTTACTTTGAGTGAATTCATGCTGACCGCTTGAAGTAAATTTTATTTTCACTCATTCCTCAAACTGAGATTGAAATTCTATCCCTTCCAAAGTAGATCCACGCGCACGAGGTCGTCAAGAGTGATCCTAGATACATCTGAGTCTAGCTGCGCTCAGCATATGATCAGAGAAGAGGGGGAGGAAGCGCAAATAGAGTTGTCGATGATGGCCAACCGGGAGGCGCATCGGAAGCGAAAAAGAACCATCGACTAGGCCGAAGAGGAGACGGCGACGAAAACGTCGGGAACGCGCGGGAGACACTGCCGCGGCGGCCCGACGTTTACATTGACTTTCGTGGGGGGACCGCAGGCCGATGCGGCCAGGTTCCTGCAAAGATGTGAAGAGTGTTTCCACAAAACCGGAACCGACGAAGAAGACTGGACCGCACTAGCCGCCTTCCAAGGTGACAGTCTCGACTGGTGGAAGAAGCTACCGACGAAACCGCACGAGTGAAAACTCTTCACCCTCCGGCCGAAGAGGAAATTCGATAACGTAGGGCGGGGGGACACGCCTAGAACACAAAGTCAATACTACGAGTCAGAAGGAAGGAGAGAATGTGAACGCTTTCCTGCCAGGAAAGTGTACAGGTTTTCGCCTTCCTTCTGATGCGTAATCTTGACTTCATATCCAGGCGTGTCTTCTGCCCTACGTTCTCGTATTTCCTCTTCAGCCGGAAGGTGAAGAAATCCCACCCATGTGGTTTCGTCAGTACCTTCTTCTACCAGTCGAGAGTCTCGCCTTGCAAGGCGGCTGGTGCGGCCCAGTCTTCTTCGCCCGTTCCGGCTTTGTGGAAATACTCCCCACATCTTTCCGGGATCCCGGTCGCATCCGCCAACGGTCCCCCTACGAAAGGCAATGTAAACTTCGGGCCACTGCGGCGGTGTCGCCCGCGCGCTCCCAACGTTTTAGTCGCCGCCTCCTCTTCCCCCGAGTTGAAATTTCTTCCATCCTCCAGCTGTGCCTCTCGATCGGCTATCATCGAGAACTCAATTTGCGTTTCCTCTCCCTCTTTTCTAATCCTATACTGGGCACCACAAGATTCTGTTTAATCTCAGATCACTCGTGACCTCGTATGCATGGATCAACATTGGAATCGACGGAACTTAAATTTCAATTTGAGGAAAAATAGAAAAAATATTTATATATATAAATAAAATTTATATAGTTAATAGTTTGCTGATTTTTTTTAGACTCGTGAAATACCAAGACTTGCAAAAACATAAGAAATGGAATGTCAAATTTGAATTGTTGTGATTCTGTACATTTCCATATATTCCATCACCAACGACCCGGGTTTCGCCTTTCGGCATTCCAGTACACGATCGGACTCGAACTGTAAGAAAGATGTCAAAAGGCGAAACGCGGGTGGTTAGTGACAGAATACATGAACATTACTCTGAATACAGTGGCATTCAGAAGTGCGGTTTCGCAGTGGAAATGAAGATTTAACATTATATGAAAACACAGTACCGAAAACAGAGGGCAATAAGATAAAGTGGCACACGGCGTCAACAAAACGGTGCTCAGGAAAACAAGAGTAGGGCAAAATGTATAACATCATTACGGTTGCAGTAACGATACCGAGGTGCGAGGGACGCGGGCTCTGCATTCTCCGTCGCCGTCGGGCGCTACGGTGATCACCTCTGCGGCGACGTCCTCTCGGAAACTCGGACGATCTTCTTCACTCGGCGGCTCGATCGTGGGTCTGTATAAATAACGGAAGTCGATGATAGGCGAGTCGATTTACTTCCGCCGCCGCACACTATCGCCTGCTTAACTCTTGGAACGTTAAATGGACATAATGCCTTCCATCAGCATACCCTCAATATATAAAGTAAAATTTCAGAAACTCACTTTCGAGGTGTTAAATCTCGGTGGAAAGGCATCATATTTAAAAATATTAGCGGCTCTATCGTGGACATTTAATTATCGATTGCAAATTAATAGAGGCTCACGAAAGGATCTCTCTTTTTATAAAATAACTGAGCCTTCTAAAGGATTATCGTCGAATAAAAATATTTGGAATTTTGGATTTGGTCCTCCTCATTTCAATTGTTTATTTATTTCCAACTTGTATAATTTGTTCTTAATTCTTGGCTTAGTTCATGAACAAAAAGATAAATTTAATGAACAAGAAGACTCACGGGAGATGCTACAGCGGTGCCCCAAGATTACAGTGGCCGCGGTGGGTTTCGAGTAGAAACAGTTCGGCAGCGCTTCCGAGTGGTAAACGGTAAGCCGCAGTCCTGTAATGTTCACGCCGCCGGGACGGATCCGTTCGCCTTCTGAAATTCGTAACCTTAATCTTAACCCCGTGCATTTGATTTTTATTTACATTCTATTCTGTCGAATTTGGACGGGAACAATCGCACAAGTCAACATTGCAAGATTTTCAGTGGACAAATTTTACTTTTATTTTGAACACAAAAGTTAGCAACAGAGACTTGAAATAATGAGTTGCAGAAATTTTGGACTAATTATTAGAAGTTTTGGTTCTGGTCCATTTTGAAGGCTTCAGCACACATTATGAAATTGTTCAATAGACAAGCAAAAAAATGTTTGCTCTCTTAAATAATTTTTTATTTCATTAATATTTAAAAAAATAAAGCTCATATTATTACGGAATGTTTTTTTTAATTAAGCAAGGAAATGTGTTAAATAAACATTTGTTAAGCCTAAGCCGAGATAGGGTACTGCAGTACGTACTTTCAGACTCTACTCTAAAAGGGCGAGTGTCTCTACCCTAGATTCTCAATTATCAACTAAAATAATATGATGGTAGATCGGATAATAAATATTATTTAACATCATTCAGCAGTATGTTGTCAGTTTCGGCTTCATGTCATCGTCAGAACTACTTCTGACTGTGGCGTGATGCCGAAATAGCTATCAACTAACCAATAAAATGTTTTATAACTGAATATTTTATCCTAACATAATCGATTCAGTCAACTCTGGTAAAGCGCCAAAAGTTCGTCAGATGTCAGTCACCGTGTCGTCTTTGATGAGTATTTGTTTTACGAGACCTGGCTCTTTTGAATATTTTGATTGTTTTTACATTATTACTTTCAAATAATTACGTAGAAGCATTTACTTCCAACTAAATCTTTATTGCCAGTGCATCCGAGAGCATGTGGTTCTCCGTTGCCGGCGATTCCAGGAAGCGAGTCGAACCAAAATGAATTCATCACAAATCAACTCACCTGAATGCGGCGACGTCGGGAAGTTCGGTCGGCAGAAGAGCCACCGTCGTATGGAACACTGCTCTCTTGGACGCTCGGATCTCCTTACCTGGAAGCGTGCAATATTCGCTATTAGCAAAAGTCATTCTCCAAATCTTATTCAGCGAGTCGGCACTGACACGGGCTAAAATGAATAAAGCAATTTGCAATCGAGCATGAAAAATGTAAACAAATCTCCCTTTTCTTGGTCGGGATTTTAGCCCGGTATCCGGTAGCAGATTAAGCACATTTCAGTTCGATTTTCTTCCTGGAATTAGCATCAATAGAGGACAACACGCCAGAATATGAAGGCGATAATGATCTAGGGCCGAATTGAAAGTAAAAGCTTATAGATGTGAAACTCAATTTTTACATATTATGCATTAAAAAATTGTAAAAAATCATTCGCTACTTGAAATAATAGGCAATATTCTTTGCAAATTGACCCCCATTACAAAGAATCTTTTCATATTTGGATGTAGAAATAGTGAGAAATAAAAATGTCGGCAATGAAAGGGTCAAACCGAAGAAAGCTTTTAAATTGAATTCAACAGTCGAATCAACAATTTTATGCCGCCACTCAGGCGACATTTGACAATTCGCCAAATGTGTATTTGCAGTTAATCAAATAAAAAGCGACCTTGAGAGGCGGGCTCCTGAGGATCGGCCGGCGAAGCACGGCGGCCGGAGCTTTTCGGGAGACTGTGTTTTGATCGGGGAGTCCGCCCATCGCCTCCTGAACAAAAAAAAATCGAGTTTCCTTAAGAATATTAATATTGAGTTTTAATGCGATTAAGGAAGGGAAAGCAAGCTAAAAACAAATGCTTGTCTTTTGTTTCAATGCCAGTTTAAAATTCCATATTTAAAAATATTGTAAATATGCTGCACAACTTGCTACATTTATCCACGAAAATTTACTAAATGCCTCTAGAAACAAGCAGTTTAGTAGGGAATTTAATTAGAAATTTAATAATTTAAATCATTATCCATGAGATTGTAGGGCAAATAAACGAACTTTTTAGTGAAATGCTGAGTCATCAACGTACCAAGATGGCGGATGCGAATATTTTAGATCGTAATGAGATCGTCCAATTCGATTCACAAATGATTCCAAGTAGTTTCGATATTATACGAAGGCAGAACGAACATCACACGTTAAATCAGATATTCGCGAAGTATTCAGCTCTCACAATGCATTACGACTTTACCGGCAAGTTGTAGTAACAAAGTGGTTTTCACTAACTTCGTAACGGTTAAGTTTTCAAATTCAAAAACAGCAAGGGAAACATTTTCGCCGGCAGGCGAGTGACTGCCATTAATGAAAGTTTGGAAAATCGTCGAAATGCCAAACAAATACAACAATAACTCAATCAACACACAATAATAATGAAAACAGTTCGACTTACCGGCGTCTTCGGCGAGAGTCCGGGACCATACCCGAGTTCTTCCGTAGCTAAGGAAGACTGCATTTATAAATTCGTACCGCGGGCGAGACTTCGACGGCGAAGATGCGGAATTTCATAAAGTTTTCGCGGAGCTGTCCAAATATTTCCCAACAATTTGGCAGTCTTCAGAGCTACGTACAGAGAATGAGAAGAACCCGGGTAGGTAACCCGTAAGGCGGCGGACTGTCGTTCGCGCGGCGTCCGAGGCGGGAGGCAGGGAAGTGAAGTGGCAATGAGATGGACGCGAAGATGCTCGAGATCGTATTTTCTATATGGCTATACAACATTGTGCTTTTTAAAGATTTAGTTCTTGTATCCCTTCCTTTTTATAATAATAATTATCATGGAATTGAAATGAACATTTCAAACGATTTTATCTATTGTCATTTTCGACTAACTTCATTGCTATAATAAAATTCAAGGTAGACACTTTTTGACGAATCAGCTGATCGATAGTAAACTAATTTATTTATTATTTTTCAATGCAATGAAGAAGTACTGTAACTTTTAAATAATTGCTATCGCCTCGTATATACCAGATGCATCGATATTTTCTTTGCAATCAATGAATTGAAGCCGCTAAAGGTCACACTGACAAAACTATATTAATACTAGACAGATTTCTCATAAAACCTACCTAAATCGCAGAAAAGTAATATAATATACAACACTCCTGCAGTAGACAAAGCTACAATTTCATTTCTCTCCCAAAAAGGCAGCAAGCTTCGAATGCCTGTCGAATTATTGTATAATACCCATGCTAAAAGAGTGTTTAGCTGATATACCCCGGTTGAAAAGAATGTTAGCGACTGCTGTCTGCAATATGTTTACTGCAAGAAATTAGTAGAATTCAAGCCAAAAAGTTCATTATTTACACTCACCTTCAGAGAGACGCCTTTCACAGCACAAACGAAGAGAATAAATATTCAGGTGCAGAACCCGCGGCGCAAGGAGAGAATTAAAGTGAGCTGCATCGGAATATATGTGACGTCACGACGAGTGCATCGTAATTTTGAGATGTTTGGAAATTTATCGGAAGGCATGATTTGCTTAGTTGTTAAGTATGAAATATCTTTGTACTCTATTAGAAAATATATTAAATTATTAGAATTAGAGTTTTTTTTTGCATACTTTTTTCTGGTTACAATCCCTTATTTAAATCGTGATTTCAACATACATCCTAGACCTAAAAAGCAATAGTTTTATATTTTCAGGAACTAAGATATTATTACTTTCGTTTAAATGATCTTCAGTGAAAATTTTACAAGCTTTATGTTGTAAAATGCTTTTTCTAATTCTAAAATATCGGATAAAAATTATTAATATTTTGGGAAACCGATAAGCAAATGATCGCAAATTACGAATATAATATCAGCATGAACAAGCCACCATAACAAAAGGAATTTCTTAGAACACGCTAAACAGCGTAATAATATTTCGTTTTTCGCACAATGTATTGGTGTCCTTGATTCTAGTGTTTGCTCACTCAATATAAATAAGAATTTTTTATATATCATGTCTACTCCCAATGCGGAGCATATGGCCTTTCAATGAAGATATCTCAAAAGAAGTTTTCCTACGACAACTGCTCGTCACTCAGATGGTGAACATCTCGTATTAGAGGAAATTTAATTAAGACATCACAAACACCCATGCCTTCCGACTGAAATCAATAAATAGATTGACAAATCAATTCATGAAACTGTCTGTACTGGGATTTCAACCCGCGAGCAACGCAACCCAAGTACTTTTGGCGTTTAAATATGCGCCCTTTATGACGTCTTAAAAAAATAAAAATGGCGATTGTTTTTCAGCTCACCTATAGTTATCTCCTTACACCGTGGGTCCACAGCCGGCATCTCGAAGGTGTTCTTTTTTCAAATATCAAACGGCTTGGATGTGAAATTCTTTCGTGTTATGGTTTATAGCCATTTATTATGTTTAAAAATGAATGTATGCAGAAGAATAATTGTTATTTTGAAGGTCATTTCAATGACTATGACCCAATTGGCTATGGGTAGCCGGAAAATGTGTGAAAATTAATTTAAATTAATAATTTTAAGTTATTATAAACTTTTGTTTTAGTCTAAAATATACAGCATTAATATTGATTAGTTTTTAGAATACAGAATTTGGCCAGGTATTTTTTGTCCGTCATGTCGAAGTTTTACTGTATGTTATTTTGATTATTAAAACAGTTCCTGGAAAAGGGAAGGATTAATTTGCAGGAGAGAAAAATAGCAGTTTACTGTTGGACACAATATATTTTATTGAAAACAAATAATCTCACGATGATAAATAATACAGAAAATAATCAAAACCTACATGTATGTACACAAAAATATTACAAGGACACATTATTGAATACACTCTTTAGTTACATAGTGAATTGCTTATTTGTTAATTAATTAATATCATACATTTGTAGACTTCCTTCATTGGGTGAATACGGATAATGCTTGTTCTACAATCACTTCAATCAAGTTAAACATGGGCAATATTATTTATAACACTAAAATACCAATATCATTTCAATGCGAATGTTAGAAATTGACAAAATTGGACAAAAACACTAATGTGGCATGTTATATTGGTAAGAAAAATAAACATCCATACTTTCGGCATCAGCCTGCCAAAGACACTCAAGTGTCACATTCGCTATTCCGGCATAATAATCAAAAAGTCATTTTCAATTGATTTTTTTCACAAGAGAGAAGCAGGGCGACATTATTAATAGGGAACAAACATTTCAGTAATTTAGAATCTCTGCTGAGCACCGAGAGTTCCCACCGCAGGGTGGAGTATCAAATGGAGAATGTGTTTCACCCCCAAAGAGGGCAGTTTTATTAATATAAGGTCACCCGTGCCTCGACATGGAAGCCGGTCAACTAGCTCCCCAACTTTATCTTATCGCCCTTTAGTTAAGTTTCTTTACCTAGAGGTTCGTCTTTACTGATGGAGTTAGTCAGTCATTACTAGATAATTACATCATTCTCGCCTTAAATGGTGAAGTATTTTAGTTTCTCTGGATGAGAAGGTTATGTCAATGAGTAAATTGAGCTTTTGTTACTCGAACAGGAGCGCAACACGTGAGTGGAAGTTTTGTAGCATCGGTGTGTCCAATCCAAGTTGCCTGATTTTGGCGTATATCAACGGTAGAATGGCACACAGCAGCTAACTCGTGTAATGGTAAAAAAAATAAACCACTCACCATGTCTTCACTTGTTCGAACGACAAACTTCCACGAAAAATGGAAGGAGTCAATGATGATAATATTATAAAAGAAGAAATTATTAGGTGGTTGTGTGAACTGAATCCTAAAGAATCTGTCAGAGGTTTGTGTTGAATAATAAGAAAGTAAGTAATAAAACACTCTAATTTCTTCATAGAGTTAATTCCAATTAAATAAGCGATGCCATCTGTATGCGAGGTACCTTAGTATAAGAGTAGTCGACCTCCCGCCTCGATATGGAAGACGGTCAAATAATTTCCCATCGTTTCCCTCAGTTATAAAGCCAGTGTTTTCCAACCGGGGAGGCGCCAAAATTTTGTAATTAAAAAATAATTTTCATACCACATGATTTTTTGACATATTTCAAGAACAAACCATAACACTATCAAACTAGCCACGATACAGGGGTTGCTGACCCTCAGAGGTCGGGAAGCGTCAGGAGCGTCTGAAGCGGAAGAACCTCGACGGGCTGACGGAGGCTACCGGGAGGTTAGAGCTGCCGAATACGAGGGAGGAAGAGTGCCCCGTAGTATCGCAGAAAATAAAGATCGTTGCCGTGGGAGAAGGATCTATGAAAAGGAACCGCAGAGGCTCTTCGACGATGAGAGGGGCAGACACTTCACCGAGAATAGGGTGAAAGAGGATAAGAAGCATGTCTCTTACCAGTATGGTTAATTTTATGAGTTTTTAAGTTACCATAATGGGTGGATTTAAATTGAATGTCATTTGCGATTTATCTCTTAATTTATCGAATCTATTTTTCACACGAAAATTCGATTCATGGACAGATACTTGAGAGAATGCGGGGGTCGAAACAAAAACACTGCATGCAAAACGTCTCTCGTGAAATAAACCACTTTCCGGCATCTCCACTTCGCGTTGTAAAATTTACGTATTGTTCGTTCACAAACGGCAAAGTAAGTAAATGGTTCTGAGACGAGTTCGTCGATGATAGTTCAATATTGGTGACTGGTAGCTGCAGACTTTGCATTTGTAGTCATATATAGAGTCACATGGAAGGAGGCTCACAAGAAGGTAATGTCAAGTGGCTTTCCAACGTGGGGCAAACTGAGATTTGACAATCTCAAACCCAGAGAGTAATAGACCCATGTAGAATCAGCAAGGGACCATGAAATGTAAAGCCCTGAACTAAGAATACAGGGGTTCTAAAACCATTTTCTTTAAAAAAAAAGAAAATAAATTTTTTCAATTAGATTCATGCTGACCAGCTTGAGGAAAAGCCTAATTCTGTTATTCATAATTTGCTTAAATGGTTTTTTTTTAAGCTTTTCCTCGAATTTTGAATTGAACATTCTATCCCTTCCAAAGTAGATCCATGCATACGAGGTCGCGAGTGACCCTAGATTCTCAAGGATCTAGAGGCGCTCAGCCTGTCATTGACGAAGAGGGGGAGGAAACGCAAATTGAGTTCCCGATGACGGCCAGCCAAGAGGCGCATCGGGAAAACGAAAATATATCAGCTCGGAGGAGGAGACGACGACAAAAATGTTGGGAGTACGCGGAACGCATTGCTGCGGAGCCCCAATATTTACTTTATCGTTTGTCGGCGGACCACTGGCCGATGCGGGCAGGTTCGTCGAGAGGTGCGAGGAATACTTCCTCAAAGCCGAGACGGATGAGGAGGACTGGGCTGCACAAGCCATGACCGCCTTCCAGGGCGAGGCCCTCGACTGGAGGAGAAGTCTGTCTGTTAGACCACATGAATGGGAGCTATTCACCTTCCGGGTAAAAAGAAAGTATGAAAACGAAGCTTCGCAGTGACGCGGAACCAAGACGGTAAACAAATGAAGTGCGCGGATGACTTGGGTCCGCAACGTATGGAACAGCATCACAGTGCACCCGCACACGGAGGCGGAGGCCAAAGCACGCCTGGGCCGGCTGAGGCAGGGCTCAGAGCCGAGATGGCTGGGAAGAGACTACCCAAACTCATTTTTCATTCCAGAGTCCAGGCGGAATTTATAAGGATCAGCCACAAGGCTGGTCCGAGAAACACCTGCAAATTCCACTTCATAATTTCTTGTGCGGTCATGCACGCCCTCCTAAAGGACTCTTCATGGGGTGGGAATCGTACCCGCTCCAGGAATACTGCGGAGCATTTAAATGCTGCATATGCCACCTTTACGGCCAGGCTGTACCAGAGAGGTTACATGCGGACTCGACATTGCATTCGTTAGTCTTTCCTTATACTATAGTCAGGTTACGAGGAACAGCTCTGATCGCAAGAGTGTATCCAATCCAAGTCACCTAAGCGTATATCTAAGGTAGAATGGCACACCGCAGCTAACTCGTGTAATAGTAAAAAAAAAAAGAAAACACCACTTCTCATGTCTTCACTCGTTCGAACAAGAAACTTCCACGACACATGGAAGGAGGCCCAGCGGCGCGTAGCGGACCGAGAGCAGAGCGTACAAACAAACCGCAAGCTATGCAAAACCGAGGGGCGTACTCAGGTGGCAGCAACCGGCCGAGGGCAGTGCTCGGGGCACCATATGGCCAGGGACTGCCCAAACCGAGAAGCATTCATCGAAGTGTAATCATCGCTGCCTCCAAGTCTACTGCAGTTCCTTATATTATCACTTTAATTACATTTCATTTTACTCACATGTAAATTACAATGCACTTTAAATTTTTATCTAAATATATAGAAATCGGACGGGTGAACTTCAACCCGGTAGAAAATCGTTTTACGCAGATCAAAACTTGCGATTTGCTTCAATCAGTTTTGACTTTCAAGAAGTGCTCTATTAAATATTGTTGTAAAGAATCGCAGAAAACCATCCTTGGGCTGCTGTACTCGTTTTTCAATAAACAAAGTTACGTAAAATCCCTTAAAAGGATGTCATTCGCCAGCAAATGGATGGCTAATCAACTAAGCATTACATGGGCCTGGGTCATGGGTGAGGCCCGAAGAAGCTACGATAGACTGCTAAAGAAGACACATCCACTACAGCCATACCACCAGACACACCGTTCAGGAATCGCCATTAGTACCAGACTTAATTGAAACAGTTCCCTCGGACAACCGAGAAGCGGTGACGAGTTTTGAGGGATTTCCAGCTCAGCCTCCCACCCACAGTTCTTCGCTGCTACGGTACGTAGAATTCGCCTCACGAACGACACACCGAGTGGGAACTCATCAGCAAACGAGAAACATGATCCGCGACCAAGTACAGCAAATGTTGACCGATGGAGCAATAGAACCAAATCGTTCACCGTGCAGCACCCCTGTGGTGATTGTGAAAAAGAAGGACGGCACACCGCAGTTTTGCGTCGATTACAGGAAGCTGAACACAGTGACGGCCGACGAATCGACCTATCTACCCAGAAGTCAGGAGACCCTTAGGGACCAGCCCAAGTATTCAGCTCACTAGATTAAAAAACTGGATATTGGCAAGTACCCTCACATCAGGAAGGAGGATGTTATCAGTTTACGTTGATGCTTTTCGGATTAAAAGGAGCGCCCGGCGCTTTTCGAAGCTGGGAGGACCACGCTCGACACCACACTTGACTAATTAGGACACCGGGTCACCGCATCGGGAAATATTCCCCAGCTGAACCGCCTGAACTGAGAGAATTCCTGCGGCTGTGCAACTGGTCAAGGGAATACGTCCCACACTTCGCCGCACCGTTGACTGATTTATTTAAAATTACCACCAAGTAGCGATGGACACCACGAGCCGAAACGGTGATGAGGGAGTGCTTAAACTCACAACAATTACGAGACCCGCCGTATGTCGGAGGATGACCTGCTATTTCGGCTTAACGCCACCATCAGAACTATACTTAAACTTATTTTAGCTTAGCTATATGTAGTGTTCAGAAGAGATAGACAATGTCGTATCATGTAGCGCTTAGGCGCGCTGACATGCAGTGAAAATTGAAAACGAAAACCAACTTTCTCGCTCATGAACAAAAATCCGTGCCAGCGCTCGGTCTAGATTGACTCAACAGGGAAGAGGCAATCGTAGACTTCACAGGTAAACGCACGCATTACCAAACTGCCCGGAGATATCTCTCAGGATGGAGGTAAAAGAGAAGTCCGACACATGTGTACCATGTTGCAACATTATTGTATATAAACAGCCCATCAAAATTCACATATTATTCAATCGAGAAATGTCAGATGTTACTGTTCTATTTTTGTAAAACGAAGAGGGAGCGCTTGCTCCTCTCAAACCGAGACAGCGAGTACAATTCTAACCATACAAATGTTAAAGTTAATACTTTAATCAGATCCTGCAGTCCTTGGACCCATGACAATTTTCAGGACTTAATAAATCCCCAACCGGGAAAGCTGAATATTAAAAATGATCACGGGACCGTACGGGCCAAATAGAAAGAGATAGGAACCTAACAAAACTAGATTAGTATTACGCGACTGCAAAATAATGATTCGAGAGCGATAGGGTCGAAGAATTTCACGAAAATTGCTAGTTAGATAATAAAGAGGGTCACCTACTAACCATAACGCTATAAACCCAGGAAATTTATTCTCGATAAAAAATTTAAATTGGTAACTTACCGATTCTGTTAGTTGACAGGCGAGTGACACTACAAGGCACGAGGATGCAATGCCCTTTTTTGCGATTCCAACGCCATCATTGATGGCAGTTTTAGTGCATTTTGGTGACTATTCATTGGATTATTACCGTCGGCTGGATTATTACTTTGGACTGCGTATTGGTGAGCGACTACACACTCTGCCGGTAAAAATTGAAAATCGCCAAAGTCAAAAAGTTGAGGTTCAGAGACGAACAATTAATTATTCATAAGACACTAGCCCGCCCGTGGTCAGGATGCTATCATATCCGTCGTATATCAGAAACTCTTCAGCAACAAAGGTCGTCAAAGACGCATCGTGACGAGTCACCGCCGCTATGAAAGGCATTGTATCTCGGAAGATATCGTCAACCTAACCGTCCTGTCCATATTCCACCGGAGTATGTTTAGCGTGCAATGACTGTTAGTTGAATATGAGCATGCTGTAGTATAGGTGCGAAGCTATAGTAAAGAATAATTATATCGTGAATTCTTCCATCGTCATTAAATTCACGAACCGCGTGATTCCGAAACGAAGGAAGCCGCCCTTGCGGATAACTACAAAATAAATCACATAAAAGAAATAACCGGGAAGAAGGCTTCATAAAATACCTCCGATAGTCGATAGATCACAAATGCTATCTAAATTGAATTGTATCAACTCGAGAAGTGAGCACGCCTCACGTGGAGCGCAGCGTCGAGCATCACAGAACGTGCGCCGAGGGCTCGGTCAACGACTAGTCGTCATAAAATGTCTGGCTTCACGAATGTCGGTCTGTTTCAATCGGAACGTGTAATTGAGCCATACATGCTCTCGATCTCGGATACGGTTCCGTCAGCGAACCACCAGCGCTCGGAGTGAACCACGAACCATTGTAAAGGCGCCAAGCGATCAGACACCTGACTTAAATTAAATTCGGTAAATCATTATTTATATTTTAACGATTTCATCCAACTACAAGATAAAAATAGCAAAGTATTTATGCTCTACAAAATTTTATTAGGCAGTTGACAGCTATTTCGGCTCACTTATTTTGAGGTAATCGATAAATTTGAAACATCATATGGGGAGAGAGATCTTTAGATTCAACGCAGAGTAAATTACACTAGCGATACGGCGGATTCTCAATATACGGATGCAATTGTACTTATTATCGCTAAAAATAAGTGGCTGAGCAAGTCACGTTTGTTTTTTTTTTTTCTTATATCATTTCTTAAGCACAAAAGTGTGCGGTTAAAAGATCAGTCCCCGAGCAACGTAATGCGTCTTGCCGACGGGCGGGATTTATATGTGAATATTGGTATGATTGTAATAGATTCCTGTAACTATCCATAGCAGGAAGCTAAGGAATGAGTAAATTCGTGCTATTAACTATAGAGTTATTACATAAATAAAACCACGGATACACGAGGTTGAGACAGAGACCTGACAGTCGACAGTCGAGGTGAAAACAGAATTGCGATAGCTTTTCCCTAGAGAAAGTTATTGTAATTTATAGTCAGAAATTTTGCGCGCCAAAAAGGATTATTGCATCGTACGAACACTGTTGTATAGATGCGAAGGGCGGAAATGAGAGTTTGCGCCAAAAATTTCTGAAGGGTCGCAGCGGTGGAACTGACTGATATTTTCAGAAAAGATAGATAATGCGATTATCCATCTGTCCGATTCAAAAGTAGTATGAAGACCCTTCAGGTGACGCAGTGAGAGCGGGAATCGAATTTAGATAGGTAAATTCGATTTACTCGTTTGTTATCAAATGAAATATTTCGATACAAATAGTTACCTCTGATATCAGAATATACTCTCACGGAAAATTTCTCCGTGGACGCATAATGAACATCTTTTGGAAATACCTCGCGGCCGCACCAAACTTTTCAATCATGACTTAAAATATTAGGCCAATGCATTTACTAAAAAAAGGTACTCATTGACTAGTCTAATTTTCTTTAACCATAAACCATTAAGACGCAGAAGAAAATTTTATGTATTAATATTATTACAATCCTGTCATTTACAAATGTTATATTCAATCTGAATATTATATAGTCCTGCAGGTTTGTTTTTCAAATATGTCTAAAAACCTATTAGTTTTACACCCTTTCATCCTTCTGAATGATTGTGTCAAATTCCCTTAAAAATTGGAAAAATAAAGAATAACGCAATATATATAGATAGATGCTTCCATATTAACACAAAAAAAATCAGAAGTGTTACGCTCTATGTATTTGGAAAATCTCTGGTCAATGATAATTACACGATTGCAAGATGAACGGCGTTGGTTATCGTACAACATATCGAAATACAATGCACTGCGGCATAAATTAGCCCCATGGTGTTCCCATGGTGTTCCCGTACTGATCCCGATTAATTTTAATCAAAAAAAAAAAAAAAGAACCTCATTTTCATTAAGTATTCGTTTTCGAACCGCATACGTACCCAATACGAATAAGCAAATGTCGTATTTATTTTATTTAACCTATTCATTTTTTCAATATCAAGATTTATTACTATAAAACCGTTGGTGGCCGCACATGAGAGCCACTGGTCTATAGTGACGTCTAGATATGATTGCAGAATGCTTCCTGGAAGTTATCCGAAAGTAAATTAACAAGAATATTTGAGAGGCTGGCGGCCGTCTGGGCCGTAGAATCGAGCGGTAGTTGCTATGATACCAAGCCGTGATACGCTCGGGGAAATCATAAGTTTGACAACCAACGCCATCTGTGCGTCTCGGCTGAAAGTAAATTCAAAACGGAAATCACTTTTATCATTAGATTAACTTCAACCGTAACTGACAATAAATATTCATTCAAGTACTTCCACCCAGAGGGTACAACTCTTTTAGAGATTTTTATTTAGACAAGGTTATTCATATGAATGCAATGAGGAACCATAATCAATCAGAATTCTTATCCGTTAGGTGGGGGGTTTGGGGGATTAGCCCACCTGTGAAATGACCATAGCGATTTATACCCAAAGGGGTTCTTCTTCCCGAGAATGCTCGATACATTAATTACGTATTTATTTTGCATTCTTCGACTAATATGTGCCGACCATCACTTCAGTTCTCGGCAATTAGTAACAATAGATTTTCCCAGCGAATCTCGATTCGCTTAAAGGTTCACCCGATAGTAAATGTGGAGGAAAAAGGCGTAACGCAATGTCGGAGACATAACGTAATTTCATACAAAACTCTGAATCAAAAACGGCAGCCGTTAGAAAAAACGGAACAGATCCATGCGGAGCTTGATAAAAACCGAATTCAAATTTGAAGCTCTCAAATTAAAAAAAACAAATTGCGCAATGGTGCGCTTGCCGTGAATACCTAAGTTAGGGATACCTCATCCGATGAGTGGGAATAAAATTCGAACAATCTCAAACTCCGCCGGGCTGATGGAGAATTCCAAATGTTTTTATTCGACGATAATCCTTCAGGATGATCCATTATTTTACAAAGCGCTTAGACTAGAAAACTAGAAATCGATAACTCAATGCCCATCATAGAGCTATTTTAAAAAACAAATAGAGAAGTTCAGCTAGTCGATTATAGGTGGCTCTGTCAGACCAATGTGAATAATATTATTTAGTAACATTTACTTAACAATAGTTCCCACCACATATCACAGAGGAATTAATATAGTCATAGAGGAAAAAGGCGTAACGCAATGTCGGAGACATAACGTAATTTCATACAAAACTCTGAATCAAAAACGGCAGCCGTTAGAAAAAACGGAACAGATCCATGCGGAGCTTGATAAAAACCGAATTCAAATATGAAGCTCTCAAAATAAAAAAAACAAATTGCGCAATGGTGCGCTTGCCGTGAATACCTAAGTTAGGGATACCTCATCCGATGAGCGGGAATAAAATTCGAACAATCTCAAACTCCGCCGGGCTGATGGAGAATTCCAAATAGTTTTTATTCGAGGATAATCCGTTATTTTACAAAACGCTTCGACTAAAAGACTACAAATCGAGAGACGATCGGATATGTCGGTCAATAAATCAACGCCCGCGATAGAGCTACTAATATTTAAGAAAATAATGCCTTTCCACCTCAAATCGACAGTTAAAAACATAAAAGTGAAAGCTGCTAGTCGTCAAATTTTTCTTTAACGGCAGCAAAATTAATTGTAGAAGAATTAATGAAATTCAAGCCACTATTGTTACCAATCAACGATAAAATTGGTCATTCAATGTGACCTACTGTCGGAAAGACTTCCCTGAATCCTAGAAATCGAGAGAGAACACGCTCAATATAAAATCAGCACCGCGATGACCGCCCTTATCCACCATAATAGTGGACAGCGTCAATTCTATCAAACGCCGTCCCGTTTGAAGAATGCTACCTTAGACTTATTATTCTGAATAATTAACGCGTGATTTTCAACGCTCTTATCGACACTGACAAATAATTAGCTTAAAGCAAAATGTAATATCTGTGTCGGTGATGAAAGAGAAGCTGTGACAAGTTATAATTTAGTGAGACTGGCGAGAGAAATGTGATAAAGACCAACTCCATGAACCCTCCGGAGGCGGAGACGGCCGTCAAACCGCGCGACCGACACAGGCCCCCCGGTGTTTATACGCCACTGCGGGACATACATTAGCAAAATTCCTATTCTGCAGGATCGGTGAACCTACAAATCGGGGGGGAAGTCGCCTACCAAAATTTCAGCGGACTCACGGACCAGATCGCGGATAGCCTTGACGGGTATCGAGAAGTTAAATTTACGCTCGAGTCGGCGACGCACCGGGGGCCGCTCAAAGACCAAGCACCAGTTCTTTCGGGCGAATCAGGAACGCTGACCGAACGGGTTTTATGAAGCTATATGATAAGTAATTCTTAACCGCTTTTTGAAAATTCTAAAACTCCCAGAACAAGGACGAGAGACAAACTCATGAGGAATTACAGCATTCCTATTGGTCCACGTGTTTTGGCGAGGAAATGTCGATATTACATGACGACACAGCACCGAAAACAAACAAAGGGCGATAAGGCGACACAAGGCGGCAACAAAACGATGCTCAGGAAAACAACGGTAGGGCAAAATGTACAACATCATTATGATTGCAGTAACGATACCGAGGTGCGGGCGACGCGAGCTCTGCGTTCTCGGTCGGTGTCGGCCACTACGGTGATCTCCTCCGCGACGACGTCCTCTCGGACACCCAGATGATCTTCTTCACTCGGCGGCTCAACCGTGGCCCTGTAAATGACGGAAGGCGGTGAAAGGCAGTCGGTTTATTTCCGCCGCAGAATACCATTGCCCGTTGAACTCGCAGAGCGTTACATAATACCTTCCAGTCAATATACAATCAATATGTAAAATAAAATTATAGAAATTAACTTTTAAGGTGTCAACTGTCAAATGAAAAGGTTTTATATTTTAAAATATTGGGGGGGGGATTTAAGCTTAGGGCAGGTTCTCTCAGTGGAAGTCTTTTTATAAAATAACTGAGGATTCTCAAGGATTATCCTCGAATAAAAATATTTGAAATTTTGGATTTCATATTAGTATTTATCAATTTGTGAGAGGTCCCCGTCTTTTCATTTGGTTCATGCATAATTTGTTTGATCGTCGGTAAATTCCCATCTTTGTTCATGAGCCAACTGTTTTATATGCCTATCCATGTTTGTATTATTATCAGTCGATAATGTTCGTGATGAACGAAACCGGTCCCGATAAACACGTGATAGTAGAGACAAATTGTTTTATTTTTTAAAATTATATTGAATTTGACAATAAGGTTGCTCTTTCTAGCATGCAAATGTGTCCCGTATAATCTTGTGTTCTTTAAAAGTAGTCTGAACAAAAAGATAAAAATGAATGAACGACTCACGTGAGATGCGACAGTGGTCCCCGAAGAAGAGCAGAGAGCGAGCAGCCGCGGTGGGTTTTGGAGAGAAACAATTCGGCGGCGCTTCCGAGTGGTAAACGATAAGCCGCAGTCCTGGAGTGTTCATGCCGCCAGAGTGGATCTGTTGGGCTTCTGAAATTCATAGCCATATACGTCATACATAGTTTTACTCGTTCGAAGATAGGAAGAATAGTTTTCATAATTTACAGAATCTTAATCCCGTGCAATTTATTTTTATTTACATTCAGTTGAATTTGGACGGGAGCAATCGCACAAGTCAATTTCGCAAGTTTTTCAGTGGACATTTTAAACTTTTGGATGCAAGAGTTAGCGATACAGTCGCAGAACATTGCTAGAAACGTGCTAGAAATGTGATAGTTCACCCAAGCCACCATTAAAGAGACCTTTAAATGCTTCATACTCGAGACTATTCAATGTAATGCTGGGGAGAAAAATACATTACGACTATTCGTCTGGTAAAGAGCGGCTCCCGATCTCTTTTGATGAATGCAACTGTCAAAGACACCTACAACAAACAGCTGTGAATCGTTTCACTCCTCTGTGAAGTTTGTAAAACCAAAATATCAGCCAACAGAGGAGTATTGGAAAGATTTTCTTGGAAGGGCTGTAACAAATTATGAGTAAACCAAATAAATAAACTTATAATTTAATAATAATATTTGGCGTTTTGGTTCTGGTACATTTTGAAGGCTTCAATTTCAGTGTAATGTCCTACGAACTTACCATAGACGATTATGAAATTTTTCAATAGGCAAGCAAAACGATGTTAGCCTTCTATAAGGCATTGAAACTAACATAGTTTTCTACTTCATTTTAATTCATCAAGCAAAATACTCATTATTACAGAATGCTTTTTTTTTAATTAATCAAGGAAATCTGTCAAGTCTAAAACAGTACGATTGAAAGTTTTCATTTCTCGAGATGGGGCATTGTTTGAAAATTACGGTAGGTACTTTTAGACTCTACCCTGGATCTTGAAATATAAAGAATCTAAATTATCGACCGATGGTAGATCCGATAATAAATATTATCCAATATTACAATGATATTATGTGGTACTTCTTCTAAGAACTACTTCTGTAATAGTAGTAGGGTCGTTTTGAAAAGTGCTCGGCCAGTTAAGCGACGGGTGTACTTTCAAAAGGAATTTGAGTCAATGAAAGATAAATACATATTTTTTTTCGCTGTTATTCCATTAAACAGGGATTAAGTAAAATGCCAATTCTCCCAGTGGTCGGTCTTTCGTTGCCCAGTGCTCTCGGCTATCACTATGAAACTTCATGAATATCGAGAAATAATTTACTGATAGTAGGCAGAACAATAAAAAACATAACGATGCAAAGCATGACAATATTAAGTATATTTTGTTAGCGATCACCATGCATCATGAGTTTGTCGAAACTTGCAAAGTAAAAATGTGCTCTTTTTTTAATTGCATATTGCATCATATAGGTCAGTATAGTGCAGCTATACATTGGCGAGCGGCAAGACTATCTACACGAATTTGAAAAAATCTGTTATTTTAAATATGTCCACTATTATTTAAGTTTTAAGCTAAAAAGGCCGACCACTGGCGGCAGCTGACTTTATGAACAATCACCCTACGACTGTATATTTTATCCCATTATAATGGAGACCAACCAAGTGAATGCCAATTAAATCAATAATAATATGGAACCAATCGACATACAATAATAAAGCGATAAAAGTTTGTCAGATGTCCAACATTTAAAGTGACTATTTTTTTGTTTATGAAACTCGGCTTTTATTTTTACATTAATACACACAAAAATTGCTTTCAAATAATTAACTGGAAGCGTTTACTTCCAAATAAATCTTTATTGCCTGTGCATCTGCGAACATGTGATTCTCCAGTGACGCTCATTCCAGGAAGTGAGTCAAACCAAAATGAATACATCACAAATCAACTGACCTGAATGCAGTGACGTTGGGATGGAGGCCGGCCACGTCGGTGGCATTAAGCGAGGCTGGATCGCTAGCGACGATGCCTGCCGCGTGGAGAAGCTCGCGAGGGCGGCCGAGCTCGGGAAGTCGTACCAGCAGAAGCCCCACTGATGAAAGCACCGGTCCGAGGCGTATCCGCACCGCATCTTACAGGCGTCCGCTTCAAATTCTTTACCTAGAAGCGTGCAATACCCACTATTAACAAAAGTCGTCGTCCAAATCTTATTCAGGGAATCGGCACTGACAGGGTTACACAGCCTAAAAAGAATAAAGCGATTTGCAATCGAGCATAAAAACAGTTGTAAATGTAAACATACCTCAGCTCAGCGACCGGTAGCGGATTGAACACTCGGGAGGCTTGCATTTCGGTTCGATTCTCGTCCTGGAATTAGCATCAATAGAGAACAACACGCCCAAATATGAAGGCGATAATGATCTAGGGCCGAATTGAAAGTAAAAGCTTCTAGATTTGAAAGTCAATTTTTACATATTATGCATTAAAAAATTCTAAAAAATCATTTCGCTACTTGAAACGATAAGCAATATTCATTGTAGATTGACCCCCATTACAAATGATATTTGGATGTAGAAGTAGTGAAAAATAAAAAAGTCGGCAATGAAATGGTCAAATCGGAGAAAGCTTTTAAATGGAATTCATCAGTCGAATCAACAATTTTATGGCGGGAGCACCACTTAGGCGACATTTGACAATTCGCCAATGTGTATTTGCAGTTAATCAAATAAAAAGCGACCTGGAGAGGCGGGCTCCTGAGGATCCCCCGGCGAAGAGAGGAAAGGTCGAGGCGGCGGAGCACGGCGGTCGGCGAAGGGGCGCCCGGAGCTTTTCGGAAGATTGTCTTTTGATCGGGGAGTGCGCCCATCGCCTCCTGAACAAAAAAATCCGAATTTCCTTAAGAATATTAATATTGAGACTTAATGCGACTGAGTAAAAGAAAGCAATCTAAAAACAAATGCTTGTCTTTTGTCAATACTAGTTTAAAATTCCTTTTTTAAAAATATTGCAAATATGCTGCACAACTTGCTACCTTTATCCACGAAAACTTACTAAATGCCTCTAAAAATGCAGTTTAGTAGGGAATTTAATCAAAAATTTAATAATTTAAAGCACTATCGATGAGATTCTAGAGCAAATAAACGAACGTTTTAGTGAAATGCAACAATGTTCTACCAAGATGGCGGATGCAAATATTTTAGATCAGCAATAATATCGTCCAATTCGATTCACAAATGATTCCAAGTAGTTTCGATATTATACGAAGGCAGAACGAACATCACACGTTAAATAAAGTATTCGCAAAGTGTTCAGCTCTCACAAGACATTAACGACTTTACCAGCAAATTGTCGTAATGACAAAACGATTTTCACTACATAATTCGCAACGGATTCAGTTTTCGAGTGACTGCCCTTAATAAATGTTTGGAAAATCGTCTCCCGATTCAATTTAATGACAAACAACTGCAACAATAACTTAATTCACACACAATAATAATGAAAACAGTTCGACTTACCGGCGTCTTAGACGAGAGTCCGGGTTATTCAGTAGAAGAGTGATGACTGCATTTATAAATTTGTACCAGGGCCGTGGTCCGTTCAGGACGCTATGGCGAAAATGCGAAGTATGATATATAAACTTATCGAGGAGCTGTCCAGAAATGTTCCTAACAATTCTTCAAAGGCATGTGCAGAACCCGGGTAGGTGACCTGGAATGCGGCAGAGTCAGGAGGGCTGTTGTTGGAACGGCGTCCGAAGCGCGAGAGAAGGAAGCAAGTGCGCGCTAGGGATGTGCGCTTTTATTTGATCTTTTGGAAAATCGATTTGAATCGACTATTTTTCTTGGAGTACAAAGATCGACTTTTTTTAGATATGCCGGAAAATATCCAAAATAAATAAATAGGAAAGAAAAAGTTTGGGAGCAAACATCTCAGTCAAAAATCAAAGGTCGGATCGGTTTCGTTTGAAGCTTTAATTAGGTTATAAATAATTGCACTTTGTGTTAAGTAATATTCACTTAGTACACGCAAACTTTGATTCAAATATTTTCCGCTTAGTCACAGATTCTTTTAAAAAGTGAGTTAAGTTGCAGTAGGCTCTGTGAGAGATTGTCTGATTTGGTTTGTGTAATGTATTCTAATGCGTGGAGCAGACAATATAGGCAAGTAATAAAGAATAAATGAAATTTCATTACAGCTTCGCGCAACTATCGATTTCAAATTGTGAGTATTTATATTGAGTGAAAACTATTTTACCTATGTGAAAATATCTTTTCGTAACTTTAATGTATTTCTTCTATATTTTATATATTTAGGTGTGGCCGTTGCCCCCAATCTGAGACCATGCGACCTCGAGTATGCTGACGAAGCTGTCATATTTGACAGATCTGTCGAGGGTATTCAGGAAACAACGGACAAGCTGCAGAGCAACTCGTATCGCATTGGCCTCAAAGTCAATGCGTGTAAAACCAATGTGCTCTGCAACAGTTTCTGCCCAGACCCAGACTACCCTCTGACGAGCGCGGGGCAAGACATCGAGAGTCGACGGCTTCAGCTACTTGGGGGTACACATGTCGGAAGATGGCTATCCGCGTAAAGAGCTCGCAATCCGATTAGGGATAGCTGGAGCAACCTTTAACTCAATGCGGAAAGTCTGGGACTCACGGCTGTACTCGGTCAGAACCGAGTGCCACTTATGCAACGCATGCATCCTGACGGTGTTGCTTTACGGTTGCGAGTCATGGCACCTCACCAAGGCGCGTGGTAACCGTATACTGTGCTTTGAAAACAGATATTTGCGGCGAATACTAGGGGTACGGTGGTTTGATTTTGTCAGGAGCTCGGAAGTAAGAGAGCGGACGGACCAGCCTCTTATTACGTCCAAAATAAAAAAGGAACAGTGGACCTGGCTTGGACACGTCCCCAGGGGAGCCTGAATCCTGCCTGTCTCTTCTACCAACCAGATGGATTCCGTCGCCCTGGAAGGCCACTGATGACCATCCATAGGACGCTGGGATGTCCTGGGAGGAAACGAGAAGACCGGCGGGGGACATAGAAGCTTGGAGGAACCGCGTGATGACCATATGCTCCGAATAGGAAGCGGATATGGTTTTAAAAAAATATATTATATTTTATTACGTGGGATCACTTCATTTTTAGTGTAAGAATTATTTTTTTGTGGAATATATTTTTTATAAGTGAAAACTATTTTTATGAAAGTGAATATGATCTTGACAAACGTGCATTTAATTGGAAGCCATATATATTATGGTTTTGTATCATTGCTATTTGGTTTGAAACATTGAACAAAGTGAACGACAAACATGGATTTTGGTAAAAATGATTTTGAAGTCCTAAAATGCTAGAAGAATTACGGGTACATTACAGTGTGGGTATACTGGTAATGTAGGTACTCTCCGAGATATTGATACAATGAATTATCAAAAGTTGTTGAAAAGTATTGTATAAGTGTGGTGAGAACATTAGTTGCATCGGAAAGACTTTTTCCTGCAGCTAGGTACATCATGCAACAAAGTAGAAATATAATTCTTCCTGATCGCCTTAATAAAGTGTTATTTCTGCATTCGCAGCAAAAAGAGGACCGGTTTATGTAAATAATATGAGCGTTTCGTTTCGATTAAAAAATAAGATTTCGTATTCCAATAATCATAAGATTAAACATTGAAGTAGTTTTTTATTAATTTTAGAACTAGTTTTTGGATGGGAAAAAAATAATCTATTTTCGGAGAATCATGATTTTATGCTCCGATTTTTTACTGGATCGGTTTTACTCGTAGCGATCTGGATCGATTCAAAAATTGATCTTTTTTTGGAGAATCGCACATCCCTAGTGGAAGGAGGTCATATTATTTATGCCTTTCTGAAAGATTTCGAAAATTAGTTTTCATGGTTCTAGTAGGTGGCGGTATCTGGTTGAAATTTCAGTGTTTTTGCGTCGAAACGTCTGGAATTATTTTTTATTATTTTTCGCACTGTCAACTCTCGCTGTGATATGATTATTTTTCATTGAAATGGGTTATTATCCTCATTAATGGAATGTGTCGGATTTGGGAATTTTGGAGAGAGAAATGTCGGTTTTCTGGATATTGAAGCATTTCAACAATTATTGAAGTTATCGACCGAGCGTGCTTGATGGAACGGCAATATGAAATTTGAATTGTTGAAATGTTGCACATGTCCATGTATTTTGTCACTTGTTATGTAACGTGCGTGTTGTCGTCTACTTAGGACTTTCTAAGATCATTCCAATCTACGACAGAGATTGTCAAGTTTGATGACTGCCTCGTTGTAGATTGACACCCCCCGAATGTTACCTGCCTGAAAAACGTTTCAGTTTGGCAAAAAAAGGTCCGTTACAAAGCACGCTGGCGCCAGCTTGAGAGCCTATGTTCAAGCCGTTTGAATTTGTATGATTGAATAAAAACTAATCGAGATAGGTACGTATCAGAGATTTTTCCCTCCATTAAAAACAAACGCAATTGATAGAGCGAATGCGCGAAACTTGCGCTTTAGATTTAGAATTCACAAAGTCGTTGTTATTTTTTGAGATTATTGTAGCTGACAATAAGGAGAGGCTAAGATATTTATTTCATTATCAAATCGTCGCGATGAAGAAAAATTGCATTGAAGAGATAGATCCTAGCAATCAAAACAGAAATTAACCCGGAACTTTTGGGTAACACTCCTTTTTGTACAAAGCACCGAAAACATATTAGATTTTTTAATAATCCGTTAAGCCAAGCTTACGTGTGGTTTATCTACAGTTCTAGTAGCGTTTTTCACAACCAGCGTGCTTAGCGAATCTCAATTCTAGAAAGAAAACAATATTGCACTTACAAATGAATATTGCTACAAGACGGAGTGTAATAAATTGACCCAATAAACCTATAATTATTCCATTAAAACAATTCTTATACACGCAGCATGAGCCGACGGGCGGTGAAGTGAGCCAACTGATGAAGGAGCATACATGTGAAGTAAATGCATGCTGCGTAAGTATTTTATTCTGTAAGAAGTTAAATTAAATGATGTGAAATACAATTCACATTTAATGTAATATCGTTCAACTCAAACTTTCGATAGACAAGTTTTGTCATTGTCAAATTTTAATCTCTCGCAAAAACATTCAAATAATTATTGAATTTTACTGTTCAGGTAAACCGTCAGATGGGGCTTGAGGAAGGATGAAAAATTAATGTAGCTGAAGGTATACGCCACTTGGCAGCCATAGATGCAGTAGCGGCGAGTCGAGTACCTTTTTTACTTGTCGGTAAATACTAATTGGATATTTTTCTTTTGTGTTGACAAAAAAAAAAAAAAAACACCCGGAACAGATTCGAAAAACTTTCACTTTACGCCAGGGGTTGCCAACCTGGAGGCACCAAAATTTTGTAATTAAAAAATAATTTTCATTCCATAATACCTACAAATAAATAGAACTTCACATCGTAACTAACAAAATGCAGTGAATGAATGTTTATTTTACTCGTTGACAAAATATACTCTCGGAGGCAGCATTTTTGAACAGAAAATTCCGTAGGTGATAAACAGAATCTCAGGATAATCGCGAAGCGTCAATGTCGAGGGAGAAAGAAAAAAAGCGTCTCAAGATGCAGCATTATCATTTTGTGGTTGAAATTAATAAAAAAAACTATTTAACATCGACAGTGATCAATTTGAGATAAAAAAAAATTCAATAGAACACCAGCTGGCAGATAAAATAGATTTCGCAATTTTCTGTACCGTTGTGATTTAAAAAGTCATTTTAAATACACTTAATCCAACACTATTGTAAATATTAAATCATTTTTGGAGGACAAACCGTGGGGGGCGGCAAAACCCCTAATTACTCCAGTGCATATACGTAATAGCAAAATCTTGTTATTATTCTGTTAATCATAGTTATCAGTTTTTTTTTTTTAAATCAAGTTTATATTATTTGAAACGTGTTAATATTTTTATTTCGATTAGAAAAAATAAAAGTTGGGAGGCGTTGTAGCAGTAAGGTTGGAAACCGCTGCTTTATGCAACATTTTATTCTAAATGATTTAAAACAAGGGCTCGCGAAATAAATTTAGTTTTTTGTGATATCAAGTTAACCGGGTGGGCTGTGATTGAAAAGCTTCAGATTCCGATCTGTCAATGAGAAAAATATAAGCACAATTGCTTTCCTTTCTGACGCGGAAGCTAATACTGCCCAGATAAGTAAAAACACAGCAATTACATGTCCGACGATTCGTCACAATCAGGCCTTTTAGTTAAGTAATATTTATATTTGCATAGTGATTTTTTGTGATAAAGTACAAAGGTGTTATGTTACAGAAAGCAGTGTTAACCAACCGGTGGTCCGCGGCCCGGTGCCGGGCCGCGAACAGTAATATAGTAAAATATTAAATATAGGATTTTTTTCGTCCGCAAGTTTACTTGTATTTTTAGTTGTTGTTAAATAACAATAATCGGTAGGATGATGCGACACGATGGTCGCTGGTTTTCTCAAAATCGACAGTTATAAATCTTCTCAGGTACACTCAGGGAGAACAGAAATATTTGCTCTTGTATAGTGAACCTAGATGCAAACCCCTCTCTAAATATGTTTCCAAGAATTTCGTATGTTAATTTGTTAGTTATAGTTATGTCCATCTGTCACAATATAAGGTTAAAAAATATTACATAAAAAAACCATTTTTATTTCAGCATTAATGGTCGGCGAAATTTTTTGTTTCTTTTACCGGTCCGCGGGTGTAAAAAGGTTGGGGACACTGACATAAAGGACTGTTTTTTTACTTACAAAGTCAAGTTAATATTCTATCAATACAAATACATTTTGACCTTCTTCCGGTACAAAATATAAATTATATTGTGGTTTTTCTCGCGTGAAATATTCCAAGCTCTCCAATAATCATTTTAATACCAAAAAACTATTTAAATGTCACACGAAGTTACACTCATATACAGCTTGGATTGGCCAGGTTTACCAGGTTTCAGAAAACGGTCTTCAATTGATCAAATCTATCCAACTACAGCCTCAATAATCACATACAAAACTATCTATTTAATGTTGATGACTATAATAATAATTATCAATATAACAACAATTCATTTAACATCTGAACACTAACTGAAAGATACTAGTTGTGAATAATTGGACTTGGAAGTTTGTCAAAAGGGAGGACTACGAACAGAAATCCATAAATCGATTGAAAGATCAATCTATGAAAACCGTCCGCACCGGGAATTGAACCCGCGACATCCGTAACCGTAGCCAGCGACGCTACTAACTGCGCTACGGACGCCGACCACCCATCACATCCTGAAAACGGGGTGTAGCGAAGCGATTAGCTAACCACTAGCGATATCCTTCTAACAATACTCTCTACGAAAAAGGGAGATTGAGCAAATGAGTACCAAGCGGTTCTTGTAGAATAAAATATGTTACGGTACCTCCATTACGAGTTCATCTTATGCTTTAAATTGGGAGCGGATGTAACAAAGTATAGATTTCAGTTATTTATTTTTCTCATGTTCACAAAAACTTCAGCGTTTCTTTTCTTATAAATATAGAAGGCGATACGTCAGTTCACACTTTCTGTTTGTAGTCTCACAAACTATATGTAATATTATATTACGACGTTTATCGGACCTGTTGGAAAAAATCTTTCTTCACAAGATTGACATGCAACAATAATTCGATACGATTTATACAAAATTCGTCGACCGTTTGCAATGTCTGCCGATATAGAGAATGTTTAATTTTTTATTCATAAGCGAACGAAAATGCAAGCCATAATGAATTGGCTGTGTGCTAAATGTTGTGCATTGTTTTTTTTGTTAAGTAAATTTAAATAGTCAAACGAGACACGAAAAGACTTTGTAATTTTAGAAAAATCTCAGAACCCTTAATTTTCGACCCGCATGTAACTCAAAAATGAATAAATGCAAAGATCAAGGACAGAATTGTCATAGGTTTATATTGAATCCACTAATAATATATCACACACACACACACCTTTTTGTATACGCCTCGCGACGAAATTAAAGTCTTTCTTGGATTAATAATTATTCTTCACTAACCTGATTTCAATTCAGAAACGCAGAGCCGAATGGCAATTTTGTATCGAGAAACAAAAGAATCACTTACCGATAAGCTGCCAGCGCCGCCTCCCAAAACCACACACATTTTAAAATTACAGCAATACACAAGATTATAATTTGAACAAGTTTAATAAATTAGACAAAGGCAGATCCTCATCAAATGATTGGCACTTGATCACTTGACAAATATTTGTTGAATGATATCAATTACTATCTAAAATAACACATCAACAGAAAAACTAAAAGAATCCTGAAATTAGACTGCATTGAAGAACAAAAACTGTAGGCTCTGGGAAAACTAACGACTTCAAATTTCTACCTACCCTTCGGCAGTATGACATACGCTCTCGTCGGGTCGCAGCAGTAATTGAATGAGTAATTTTAAAGCAGTGTTATTCAATGCTATTTCCTGCCGAGATAAAGAATATTTATATTCAGGGAGTGTTGTGAAAACTCGGCCATATATTTTTAAAGTGGTTAACATGCCTTACTTAACGCTGCTCTTAATTGCTTAAAATGTGTAGATTGTGTAGTCAATTTAATTGTGAAAGTATTAATTTGATGAAGTATCTCTGGCGTATTTTGTGTACACTATCGTTTTCCCTGATTCCCGTCTATTATAATTTGATATTTTCCTATTCGTAATTTTACTGAAAAGTTATTATCGGTACTCAGTAAATTTTAGGTATGGAAACGTTTTAATCTTAAACTTTTCCAAGATGATTTGTTTTTTGACAAAAACACTTCTGATATAAGACACTTGGATAAAATCTTAACTTGGAAACACATTTTGGAGCAATACTGTGTTATTAGAAAGAAAGAATTATTGTCGATAACCATTAAACGGTGAATTTAAAAAAAAAATTAACGCAATGCTATGCCATCAGCTGTTATAAATTTAAAATCGTCACTTTTGTAAATAAGCAAAATACATTGTATCGATTGAATTTGTGTTTTTTTGTTAGAAATCTGTAAGATGCCAAAAAAACCTTTTGTTAACAAAAACATCGTTTCTTCACGTTATTAAGAAAAAATTAAGATATCTACTGAGGATGCTTGATGGAATTTCAATACTTTATTTAAATCGTCCAAGTTTTGTTCATTACTACACATTGACACTACCGACCCGGGTGTCGCATTTCGGTATCTTCAGGCATTCAAGTACACTGATGAACCCGAAGTGACCGGTAGTTAAAAAAGTAGAAAAAAATGATTCATGGAAAACAGATTTGTAAACCACAAAAATATATGGAAAATAGGTACTATTGTGTTGTTTAATCTTATAACCTAGAAAAGAGAGGGTTACTTGTAAATGCACAAAGATATTCTTAACTCGATTAATTGCTTCAAAATACTTTCATGGTGGCACAAATAATACATTATAGAACAATTTAAGATTTTAGTAGCCTTTGAGACTTTCAATGTGATGATCTGTATCGTCATATTTACTGATGTACACTTAAAATGTGTGAAACGCTCGAATCAGACAAGCGATATTGCGATCGTCTCAGAAATTTGCAAATAACTTATATTGGGATAATAGGAAGTCACCATTAATAAATTATTATTGATTTGTAGCCGAGTTTAATACATTCTATATTTAACATTAAATGTACTCGCCGATTAGAAGGAAACAGTTAACACGTAACTGCATATTTCGTGAACGGGCCGCGCTGTAAGTAACCCTGAAATATATTTTATGGCTTCGCAGGTCAACACATGTGTTTGGAATAACTTAACACAATATCGTCCGTCCATATAGTTAATTTCGATTCAAATCTTAAATTTAGCAGCCGCTCATTGACAAATATGAAATAATTATATTGTTAATAATTTGAATACAGAACAGTCGTGGCGAGCTTTTCAAATATTCGAAAATAAAATCAAAAGTTATTGAATGCGCAGATGATTCGAATCAAGCTATGTCGGATACGTTATGCAGTTCACGGACTTTAGTCCCAGCAAGGACAGTTTCAGAAATATTAAATAACTACCTAATGTAAGAAAAAACGTAAAAGCAATACGGGTTCGATTTATTGGACCAAAATTCCTTATGACCCGTTCGTTCTCGTGATGCAAAATGGCATTCATTTTTTTCATCAACTGTGGAACTAAATGCTTGGTTATTTTATACGTTTACATTCATAATCATCTAAAGTAGGGATACGCCAGTCTGTCTTGATAATATTAAATCGCAGTATTGGATCGATTAAATAGCGATTAGCTTACCATTTGTCCTGTCCTTCTATTCATACTGTCTTTTAAAAAGAGCGGTCGAGCAGCTGACTAACAGAATTATCGTACAAAAAATCTGTTAAGATACCTTCGTTAGGATCCGTGTGCTCCAACATGAGTGCGATGAGTCGTGCATGGCTTCATTTTCAATTCCGTGCCTCGATGTGTTAATAGGTTTTCTCTTTATGCTTTGTGTTACATTTTTTATGAATGCACAAAACTTACATTTGTTTCCGGCTCATTTAAAATCCAAGAACTCCACTGCGATTGAGCAATCACAAAAAGCCAATAAATAAGTTTAACATTGACACGTCTCGGAAGGAACACTACCCAGGCGTGGCATTAGATTACAGCAAGGGTGGCGAACGTTTTTGAGCATGGGTGCCAAAAAAATGTTTTCAATAATATGTTGAGTGCCACATGCCATGGAAATAAAAAATGCACCAAACGTTTGTGAAACTTCAAATTTTCAATGTAAACAAAGCATTAATACAGCGAAAAATTTAATTAACTACTTATTCAGGCAAAATAAAAGAAATAAATAAAAAAGACAAGAAAAATTGTTGTGTACATATCAAACTAGACTGAAAATCTTCCAATTCCATTTCAAAATCATCTAATTCCATGAATTCATGTGTCTGGATGGTTAATAAACTTTGCAGTATCTTCAAGTTGTCGAAACTGAACAAACCGTCTCGAAAATTGTTCTATTTTTGCTTCTAACGCATTTTCGTTATATCATTAATTTTTTAGGTTAGGGAAATACCTGAAGATTCTGATCATTATATCACGTTCAAGTATTCGTGACTCAGTTTCAAATGCTTTGTTAGTGATTGTTTTGCCACGGCCTTGTAATTTTATATTTAGCTCATTCAAATGTAAGCAAAAATCAGTAAAGAACATCAATCTCGAAATACACTCAACATCTGATAATTAGTTATACTGAATTTTTTCCCGGTTACCTTAAAAACATATTTACTTGCTATTTTTTTAAACATTTCCATTTATGCATGAATGTCGTCATTTCTTACGTTTGCAAATCGATTGGTGAACGAAGAAAATACACATGGCTACGTCGTCATTGTTTTTGAATATTATATAAATCTATTTCTCAATTGTTTTTGATTGTTTTGCATAATCACTTTTATTTGTTTGTCTTCATAATAAGACATTCGCGCGCCATAGGTTCGCCATCCCTGGATTGTCAGGGTTTCATCACAAAGTGTTAAGCCGCAGTTTACTAAAATAACAATCTCACTTCTAGAGTCGGCCCGAAATTCAGGCACCGCGTACATCAGAAACCTTTTTCCTTCAACCATACCCGCTCCCCACTGGCAGCAAATGGCCACCACACGGTCATACAGTAGACGTAATTTACCTATCAGTAGCTGCGCTCACGGCAACTCCGGGACTGATCATCTTCCGCCACCTGCCACTTGAAAAATGATTTCAAAAATATTAATTGATGATCTTTGGATCGATGCGTTGGTTTATGAATTGCTAATTCGTGTCTCCTGTCATACTGCGTTTTTTTTTTATTTCCTTAAAACAAGCAAAACTACAATATCTTCGTACTACGACACCGATGTATAAATCTGTCTGTCCGTTACGAGAACTCCTCCCAAATTGTGAACAGGGGCAATGTGAAATTTTCACACGTCATTCAGGCTGACATTTATATGCTATCTTGTACTATAAACATTACTAGTAATCGATGGACTACATTTTGTGGGGTTTTTTAACTTGAGCGTGCACGATGACATCGTAAAGAAAAAGAAAGTATCAATACTGTAATCCATATTTGTTTATAACACATTATCAGAGATGTGTGACGTCGGATTTGTTTTTTTCTCTGTTACGTTTTAACCGGCTTAAGTTTTGTTGAATGATTGGTAATTTCCTGGGTTATGTTTTCACTTGAGTAACATCATCGACTGTGTTTTGAGCGATTGATGTAACCCTCAATCGAAAATTAATTAAAGATTGGATCTCATTTTAAAGACGACAGAGCAGGTCGCGGCCGAATAATGTAAATTATAAAAATAAATTGACCACTTTTTGGAATAGAATCACATTAAATATTTATGTTCAACTGCACGCTATTTAGATTGGCATCTTCTGATTTTCAGCCTTTAGTGGTCTCCAAGCCTAGTTTTATAGTTGTTTCCAGGCTGACTGTCATTGGTACAGAGATATGTGCGGCTGTGAGACGTGATACCCCGTGATTCAGTAGGGAGCGGTATCGGGCAGCAAATACTGGATTATTTTCATTATTTCGTAGAGTATTTAAGATTATTTGTTGTGAATAGTACATGTACAATAGATTTAGCTTGATTGGGACACCTCGAGCCCAAGCATTTTGTGCCAGATAAGCGGCTGGCTCTTATAAGCGACGTTAAAGAAAAAAATGTTATTTGTGCAAGTATTTAATTGAATAAACATTAAAATTACAGAAAGTCTCACATTAATGCTGTGATTAAGTGACTTCAAAAATTGCACCTGCATAGTCGTCAATCTCTTGATAAAAAAATTAATTCTTACCTATTGTCGTAATCCTCTTTTCTTCTCCTAAACGGTGTCCCATTTAACCGAAGTAAACGACTATTAGTTCGTTAGTTTGGTTTCGGTTTCTTGGGAATTGTCTCAAATTGCACCAGTTAGTCGGAATTAATTGTGTCTGACGAGTGTGTCTATCGACCAACAACATTTAACCCATTTACAGCGCTAGCCGTTTTCGCACGAATTTGTTTTCAGGCAATTGATCTCTCGAAACGTTCACTATTGTCAGATCGATTTCAACGGTTACAAGTGGAGAATTTTGTGAAATATATATTAGTTATCCCAAATTAATCAAGAGTAAACTAAAGTCGTCGGATTCTCGCTAAAATAAATCGAAGAAGTATTTAATCTACGACTTTGCAAGCGAAATGGCTGCGGCCAGTCCTCATATACACCGCCAACACAAGCGAGCGCGTAGCCGCATGAGCGTGTGTGACTAACAGGGCTGAAGATTGATGCTGCGTATTGGCTATTTCGTTACTTTCTATTAGATTTATTTAAGTGACTCGCAATTTTGTTGAAACTTATTCCCATTTGGTATTGCTGTTAATTCAGAGATTACTTTATATTATTTTTTTTCAAATGATTGACTTGATCTTTGAAGTCAGATTGATCTGGGAAGAGGTCACTGACATTTCAATTGTCGACAATTAAATTTCGTTCATATATAATTGTGAATGTCTCTAAATTCTTGTCACAGTTCTTGAACCATATTTATTTACCTTGTAATTGTCAACACTGAATTATATATAAATAGCTATGCTTGGATTTTTCATCAGTCGACAGTGATCGCGATAAGCGAAACCGGTCCGGGTCATAATTAAAATGTGGAAGTAGCCACAAAACGAATTTATTTTTAAATTATAACGCCGTTCCAACGAGAATAATTGACAGTTAACACATTCAATTTAGAAGCAATCATTTCAAGTTTCGCCTTCGTTAATATGTTTAAGCAAGTAATTTTAAATATTATTAAATTATGGAGAACGCTCTGTGCATTAAGAACGTATGAAGAAGTCAATAGAATTAAAATATCTGGTTTATTACCTAATTCTTTTTTGAAACACGTCGGTATGTGGTTTATTTCTTTATTGATTACTACTGCAGTAAGTTACAATGCTGGCATTTGTAATACTATGCATAATATCGGGGTTATACTGACAAAAGGCACTAAGTCATAAGAACAAGTTTTGAGATAATTTCTCCCCCAAGTACAATTGATTTATTGTTTAAAGAATTTTTGTACAATGTAAAGAATAGTCACACACATTTTAAGATTTGGTATCAATGAGTTAATTCTACATTATGTCCTGTGAATTTATGCGTTCTACTTAAATTGCATACATTGTGTCATTTAAAACAGAAAGGCATCATCAGTGTACCGACGAAATACATCATTAAATGCAGGCGTGCCTTTTGGCCTGGTCGTATATCATTATGCGTTTTGCAATTAAACCTATGAAGGGCAGTCCGCTCAAGGGTAAATAGTATATTATTATTTTTAGTTGGAATTTGCGCAATTTAGGAGTCGTAGAAAAAGGTTCATTCGACAAATACGAACCCTAATAAATTTTACGGATTTGTTAAATTTTTTTTGTCAAAATTGCTTCTCTTAAGTTTCGCGTGAACACACGTGGTCTTCCGCACGCTGGTGCTAAGACTGCAATACACTTATATCTATTATTATGTTTGTGCTACTTCCAAACTTTTATAATGATCAAAGCTGGTTTCGCTCATTTCACGATAAAGTATAAAATTTAACATGGCTATTTGAAATTTAGCGTTAATAATTACAAGGTGTTTTAAACAATTTGTTCAAGAACTGTGGCAAGAGTTCACAGAAAATCGTACAAATTAAAAATAGATTTTTGCAAAACGACAAAATAACTGGACCGGAGATATTCCTAACCAATCCAAAACTAATTGAAACAATGTTGAAACACCTAGATGTGAAGAAATCCGGACATTCGCCACCCAAAATATATATTTGAAATTCAATAATATATCAACCTTCCCCACCACAAAACGATAAACTTCTTTTACAATACAAGAAAAAACTTTTTTCTTATTAAACAAGAAAGTTATTAATATATCACAAAATTTAATTTTCCGATGATTGCAATTTACCATTGCAGTTTTCTTAATATTATGATTTATGGAGTTACAACCTTTTAACTCTAAAGTCATCAATTTGTAAAAATATAGTGCACATCATTCAAGAAATTATATTCATGCATACATTTTTTAAATCGCTATATTCTGTGCCCTGGTGGATTAAAATAACTAGTAATTAATTAATTTTAAAGATACCATTAATCCAATGCAATTGAAATTATTAATGATTTTTTGAGGAAAAACAGTAGCGAGAGGGCAAAACCCCTAGCTATGCAAAAAAATCTTGTTATTATTCTGTTAATTGTATTTATCAGTTTTTATTATTTAAAACGTGCCTGTATTATAACATCGATTAAAAAATTAAAGGTAGGGAGTAAAAATATTTTTTAATACTCACCTTCCCAGGGACGCTTTTCTGGAAAGAGCAGCACAGATTAAGAGAATAAATATTCGGACATCAAAACGGCTTCACTGTGAAGTTTTTCCTGTTTTAAATTTATATATTTTATGGCCATCCATTTAAAAAAAATGTATTTTGGAGGTAATTTCAATAGCGCCGGATTAGCTATGGGTGGGTGCCGGAAAATAACTCACCTATTAAACCTTTCACACTAAGTAATCATAAACTTGCCAAGTCTAAAACTATAGTGCCTCTCGACAGAGAATCGACTCCTTTTATATATTCATTAGGTTTTAGAATACAGAATTTGGCCGGGTGTTTGGTCTATTATGTTGAGGTTTTATGTGTGTCATTTTGTTTATTGAACAATGTCTTACAGAAGGGAAGCATTGATTTGAAAAAAAAAATAACTAAATTTCAAATAATCGCACATTCAGGAAATAATATGGATAACCTGGAAGAGTGATCGCTGCTTTCCATTGCAGTAATATAAATATGCATCCATTCATTTCCTGCCAATCGACTCGGAATGGAGTGGAAGGGCTGTTTGCGAGGGGCAACAATGGATTAAAATTAACATGCGGCTTTGTCGAGGTTTGCCATTTCGATTATTAAAACAATATTCAGAAAAGGGAAAGATTAATATGCAGGAAAGAAAAATAACAGTTGGTTTATATACAAGGTATTTAATTGGCAACAAGAATAATCCCACAGTGAGTAGTAATACAGAAAACATTAAAAACAAATAGCCTAAATAGATAAAAAGTAAATAGCCAAACATTAAAAGTAAATAGCGAAACATCAAAAACAAAGACTTATTAGATACAATATTAGCATTATTAAAAAAACAAAAAATACAAGCAGAGGTTAGTGAGTGAATATTAATTATTTTAATAACATATATTTGTTCACTTCCTCCATCAGGTAAATACAAATAAGGTTAAGGTTTGTCAAACTTCAATCGAGTTAAACAGGGACAATATGACTTATAACACTAAAGATAAAAATTAAACCAAAAGTGAAACTAAAAATAACAGTTAGCCTAATAAAAATTAAAAATAAGTTTCAAAAACTGTAATTCACCTTATTTCTATAAATACCCTCAAGCTAGCCGGCCTATGGGGAAATTAAAAAAAAAACCCCTGAGATCCTGACAGACGTGGACCACGAACGACAGGATGAAGATTTGGACTCCACACTCTTTGCTTTACGTTCAAGACGATTTACTGCTACAGGACTGAAAGCGAGCCAGCGAGTCGAGTCGCCCTGGAGAACCAAGAGCCAAGATCTGTCCCGAGGTGCCATGGCGCCTGGACCATCAGCGGACTGAGCTCGATGCCCGACTCCTGTGGCACCGTATCAAACGAAATTTGAACGCGTAAGGAATTAAAGCGTTCCTATTGGTCCTCCTGTTTTTGCGAGGACAGGACATTATTATGAATACCGTGGCATTCAGAGCTGCAGTTTCGCAGTGGAAACGATGAAATTATATGACAACACAGTATCGAAAACAATAAGATAAAGTGACACACGGCGACAACAACACGATGCTCAGGAAAACAAGAGTAAGGCAAAATGTTTAACATCTTTATGGTTGCAGTAACGATACCGAGGTGGAAATCCCGTCGGCTGCTAAGCTGATATCTTCCGCTGCGATGATGTCCTCTCGAAGACCTTCTCTTCACTGGGCGGCTCAATTGTGGGCCTGTAAAATAAAATTATAGAAACTCACTTTTAATGTCTTCAAATCTTGGCAGTGGAAATGCATTATATGTCATAATAATTTAAAAAAAATTTTAAGTTTAAAAAAACCCGATTTTCAAATGATTCAAGTAATTTCCATATTGCATAATTCATGTATTTATAAAGTATTCTACAACAAGCTCTCTGAATACATTGCGACTTTACCGGCAACTTGCCGTAATAACAAAACGATTTTCGTAACGGATTTAGTTTTCAAATTCAAAAACAGCAAGGGAAATATTTAGTGACGAAGTTTGGAAAATCGTCTCGCGATTCTATTAAATACCAAACAGATGCAACAATAACCAAATTCACGCACAATAATAATCAAAACGGTTCCTCTTACCGGCATCAGTCCGGGTTATTCGAGAGCTAGAAGGATGATGATGACAGCATTCATAAATTCGTACCAGGGCCGAGGCTTCAGGACGCAGCGGGAAAGATGCGAAATTATCTAAACGTTTCTTCGCGGAACTGTTCGGAAATTTCCCATTTTTCAAAACTATGTACAAAGAAAGAATGATCGGGTTACCTACCCGGAGGTAGGTAACCCGAAAGGCGGACGAGTCCGGTGCTTGGTTGTTCGAGCGATGTCAGAGGGGCGAAGGAAGAGTGAAATGCCCAATATGAAGGACGGAAGTGAAATGCGCAATACAAACGGAGGTCTTATTTATGCCTTTTCCCCTTCCTTCGGGAATATTGGTTTTCAGGATTATAGTAAGATGGCGGTATCTGGTTTAAATTTCAGTTTTTGCGTCGAAACGCCTGGAATATTCGAAAGCCGTTAGGTGAAATAACGGACTATTTTCTCTTACGTAGAGTCTCGCTGTGATACTTTTTTTTATGGAAATGGTTATTATTAATGTGACCATTTATTTATGTCCTCAAAACGGGACATCTATCAATTTTTACGTCATAGTATGTGTATTCAAGAAAACGCGTATTTTTTCATAGTTTTTGTTTATTAATAAAAAGAACAGGAATGTTGATGAAGAAAAGAAAATAACAGGAATGAATAATATAAATATAAAAAAATGTTCGCTCCCACTGTGGAGATATGGTCTCGTAATGGAGGTATCTCAACAGATTTTTGTATGAGAACTGTTCGTTAGTCAGCTGCTCAACCTCTCTTTATCGAAGAGAGTAGGGATATAAGGATAGGGCTAGGACAGGACTAGTGGTTAGCTCATCGCTCTCGCCACGTCCCGTGAGGATGGGATGGGTGGCTGAGGAGGAAGTTTTAGACAACACAGACACTCAGACTACGAACAGAAATCCATAAATCGATTGAGATATCAACTTATAAAAACTGTCCACACCGGGAATTGAACCCGAGACATCCGTAGCCGTAGCCCACGACGCTACCGACTGCGCCGCGGACGCCGACAAAAAAAATTAGCACTTGAGAACTTGAAGCGGCTGCGAGATCGGAATTTCTGTGTTTTTCTGATCTAAAGTGTTGCTCAATATCGCTGGCACCTCCGTGGGCTACGCTAAATTCTGTACGGTACTTTTCACATCTGACGTGCGATGGAATAATATTTTGCTTTACAAACGGGTCATTAGTTTATAAGTTAACGTTAAAAGTGCACTTTCGTTTAGGCATAGTTAAAATGAAGGGTTCAGGTAAAAAAATTGACTGCAATAACACACGTCGATAAAAAAAATCAATCCTCAAAAAGATGCGCGAGCTTGTCAACGTGCAACTAAACAAACAAATGTGCGTGCATGACTCGCCGCCCCACGCTATAGCCATATGCACCGATAGAAAAGCTAGACGATTTTTTGCACTTTTTTTTAATTGTTACCGTGCGTTGCTCTCTTTTTGAAAACGGGACATTTCGACGCCCCGAAGCTGTGCTTGGGGACAGGACAGGCTACCTAAAAGCGGAACGGTCCCATTCAAAACGGAACGTATGGTCACTTTAGTTATTATCCTCAGTATTTATTGGACCTATTTACGTTGGATTTGAAAATTTTCTTCTGCATGGAGGACGGGTTCTTCCCGAATGCGGCATTTGGAAAGCAGGCGAGGGTGGGGAATCTCTGAGAATGGCATGGGTATCGACTGTATATTCTGTCAATTATACAGTATTTCGGTATATTTATATGTGTGTTGGCTGAATTTCTTGATATATTTCAGTATTGCAACAGTGTATATTCGGGTTATATTCAGAATATTTGGCTATATTTTGTAATTTTGGGCAGGAAGTGTTCAATTTCCGGACATTCATGTTGATAGATTTCTTGATTTTGAATATTGCAACAGTGGGTAAATTATGTACGTTTATCATTTTGGCGAGGGTATATTATTGTATTTCTTTGGATGTTTCGGTTTACTTTGTGAGTGGAATGTTGCATTTATTCACATTTAAGTATTCCAACATTGATTAATTTAAGAGAATCGGGCATAATCTCAGGCTTGAGGAAAAATTGCAACACGCGTTACCTCCGTGTATTGTACAAAGACTGTGAAATGCCTACGAAAATTTAGTCGATTTAAAATTAAGCAATTCAGTTACCAATAATACAGTACCTAAGTGAGTGAGTTTTTGTAGGATAATAAAGGAAAGAAAAAATAAGAAAGAAAGTCGCTAGATTTGTCTCGCGCAACGCGCGCGCGTCCTTGAGGTCAGAAGCTATTTTTTTCGACCTTCAGCGCCTTTTGTTATGATTAGGGTTGCCAACGCAGTCGTGACCCGAGACATCAGACTCGAGGTTTATTATAATTTCACTATGTCGTGTCCCATGTTATTATTACGATTTACCTACATGTTAATGGAAACTTACGTATATAATATACCGATGGTGTTTTGGACAATTAGCGTAAATCTCGAAATTGTTCAGAAGAGAGTGAAATCTGTTTTTATCGAAAAAACTATATGGTGAGTGTCGGTGTGAATCTTTGAAATCTTCTCCTGTAAAATCTCATGTTAGCAGGTAGGTACGGGGCTATACGTAGGGAGTGTCGACACAATAGTGGCCTAGCTAAATCAAGTGGCCGGGTCAGAATTTTTAAACCTAAAACCAATGTAAAATAAACATCATTTGGCCGAGACCTGCTCTGTCGTCTTTAAAATGAAATCCAACCACTAACTCATTATCGTATCTTTGAGGGTTATATCAATGGGCCAAAACACAGTCGACACTTGATTACTAATGACCAGGTTTTTCTTATAATATTGAGAAAATGTATTTTCACTTACTAGCACACCCCCCGGCCCTATTATACATATATTTTTTCTCGACGTCAGTGTTCAACATTGGCACTAGGTGTTGGCAGCCCTAGTTGTAACCCATTACTTACAATGCTAAAATGTTTGTAGGTAACTGCACGTGGCATTTCGTTATGACGCCTTCCATAAGACAGTCTTAACTTTACAGCGTTGCTGCTGTTTACTAAACTGTAATTTAGAGATTAACCGCAAAAGTTCATTTTTATTTCATTTCACTACATAAGTGAATAAAAAACTGAAGTCCATGTGTAACTGATTTAACTAGTTAAGCAACCACTGAAGTACAATTTACTTTAGAGCATAAACAAAGGTGTCCTTCTTGCGGTGCTAATGCTGTTTGAAATATATTTTTTTTGAAATTCATTATCGTAATTCCATAAACACGGAAGTCCAGCTTAGGCTGCTTACGTTATTACATTTTCACGGCTCGTTTGAGCTCTTCTCGTCTTACAGCTGTCGAATAATTAAAAAAGGACGATTTAGAGAAAAAAACGTAATGGGGAGCGGTGAAATCAATGGAATGTTACAAATAGATTGAAATCACAAATCTCGACTGTGAAATGTCAAGTGTAAATTTTGTAGACCCTGGAATAAGTTCAACACTATTTCAAGATGACATTGCAAATTTAGACTGCACACGTTGAGGACGTTTAAAATGTTTCGAAATTTGAAAACAAAAGTTTGACAGATATTGACCGACGACCGCACGAAGTTTTCATCTGAGAAAATTGTGGACCCTTAATTTTACAATTTACGATTGTACAAGCGATGAGAGTACAACAATGATGTCGGATAAAACACATGGTGGAAGAGGTGGCAATGCGATAAGCTCCCGCTCGATAAAATGGGTATCTACCTAGCAATGTTTTTAGTTAATATTGACGATTCGGTATAATAATTGGCCTGGCCAAAATAGAAATATGACTGTTGTTTTTGCATGCACTTGGCTTCTGAAAACTATTCCGATGCCGCGAATCAAACATAATAAATTCCTATTACGCGGCCACACACGCATGAAGGTTGACACTGATCACTCTATAATAGAAATTCAATCATAAAAAAGAGGCTGAACGGTAAGCAAATTGTTACTTCATAGGTTTGGGTTCAGTTTGTAAAAATACTTGAAAAAGTTCTAGGAAAAAGAGGGTTAAATGCAGTTAAATGATATAAACTATTTTTATTTCGTTGTATGAATCATCTTCAGCTCCTTTTGTGGCTATAAAAAAGAAGATTGATAGTACACCATTCTTTATTTTTAAGTTTTTATGGTTAACACGTGAAGGTGATACTATAAACTATGTATATAAACATAGTACCTAACTGGACTTCCGTGTATTATAATTTTTAGTGTATTTCTATATCATACGTGTTAACACAGAAGTCCATTAATCTATTAATTCTAAATAAACTGGTATTTTTATTTGTCCTGTAGTCAATAATAGTTTTTATCATGAAACCCTAATTACTATAGTTATTAGAAAAAATAGATATTTTCAAGCATCCAGACTTCACAAAAATCGCTTTCCTGAACCAATTTCGAAATGGGACTTGTATGGTTTATCCTCTGACGCACAGTCATGAAATCTACGTGATTTCTCTCGCTGTTGCCATACCGAAAGGGAATCCAGCCACCTCAAAAAATCAGGTTGATATCAATTGACATTTGTTTTCGAACAGCATATGTACCTACTACCCGCCCTAATCCCTGATTAAACACACAACTGAATACCTATATATCGCTTAGAATAATATTATTGAAACGGGTAGGTATGTTTTACTCTGTCGATATATTTGTATACCTAACTAGGTATTCCTATTGCCGTCTTAAGTTTTTCTATTTGAGATTTTATTAAACATCCTAGGTATCTAGTTTTAATTATTCAAATTAAAACAGTAAATAATTAATGCAAATCAGGCAATGGAAACTTAAAAACCCCAATAGGCAAGAAGCGAGTGGATACCTAGAAGATTATTATTGAACTAGGAGATGAAATATTTCGCGAAACCATCTTCAATTAAATGCTTATGTACTAAGCGGTTTAAACCGAAATACCTCATTTCATTATTTTCAAAAAAAAAAATTGTAAAAGTGAAAAAAAATATTTAAACTTTTATACACAAAATAAAAACAAAAGGGGTTAATAATGAAATTCATAAAAATGGGTAATATTTGAATGCAATTAAAAAATATTGCCACACAAACTGGAAAAAACATAAATCGTCATTCAAGAATTGGTTTGAACCAAGTCATTTTTACCTGTTCAAAGAAAATTTGGTTTTAATGTTGAAATATTACATCATTGAAATGTATTCCGTACAAAGGACTATATTAATATTGGCTAAATTGATTCGATCGGATCGTCGGTTTGGCTAATATTTATTACAGGATACAAGATTTTAACATTAAAACCAGATTTTCGTTAAAAGTAACTTTATTCAAACCAATTCTTGTATGCGCTTAGATTAAATCAGAATAAAACACAACGATAGCAGCGTATATCTTATAAAAAACATACAAATGTAGAAATAGGTACCTACACACGGAACACTGGTAAAATGAAACAGTAGAAAATGTCGAATCGATATCAATAATTTAAATAATATTATACATACATACAATAATAATATGAACATAAATAATATTTCTGTATGTTTAATAATATAATTAGCAATGTCGTCATTACTGAATAAAATAAACTATAAAGCTTAAAACTCAAGCATAACTTGTATTATAAACAAAAGTTTTAAATTTGGATTATTGAGATTTTGTACACTTCCATGTATTTTGTCACTAACGACCCGGGTTTCGCCTTTCGGCATCTTCAGGCATTCGAGCACACGAATGGACTCGAACTGAGAGACAGTAAACAGTTTCTAACGCTTATATAGAAGATACAAATGCGACAAATATCATTTACGAGGAAATACATTATACGTCTGAGAGCCACACCGATACCTGAGTTAAAATTTCGGAAATCGTCGTAATCCTTATTTTGTAAACACCATATTACCAGAGTGGCGATTGCCGAAGGCGGTTGCCGCTTTTCAACTTCTTTTAGAAATACCAGTGATTTTACAATTATAATAGTATTGTGGGTTTTGACGGGATGTAATTCGACGAATGGGTAAATATATACAATCATTCCACATTTAGTGAAATCTGTTAGGTGTTTCAACGTATCGGATATAATAGCGGAGAATTAGGAAGGTTCAGTTGCTCATTCAAGATTGGTAAGGAGTATAACTGGCCTCTATTAATTTCTAAAATTTCCTGATAAAATAATTTATGATCCCCCATGTTTTTATGCAACAGTTTAACCCCATCATCCGCATTAAACGTATGGTTCTCCATTAGCAAGTGATTTGCGAATGTCGAAGTTTCTTTTTTAATCTAAAGGCAGCTAAATGTTCTGATACCCTTATATCTAATGTACGTGTGGTTTTACCCACATAGAAATGTTGGCAATCATTGCATTGTAATTTATAAATACCAGATTTGTTCTTAAAGTTTACTCTATCTTTATTGTTAATAAGTAATTTGCCTAGAGAGTTTTTGCAATAGAACGCCGGTCTAACACTATCAGCGAGTTGTTTTTTAATTTTAAAGCTTGTGCAACCTAAATAACTTATTCTATGCCAGATTCTAGGGCGGTCTATGTCTTTAGACAAGTTCCCGAAATATAGCATCTTTTCTGCTAATTTACGTTGTTTTTTTGATACAAGACTTGAAAAGACCTCGCAAGTCTCCTCTACACGAGAGAGAGACGGCCTCTACCTCAGAAGGAGATAGTGCTATAGGGAGGGGAAATGGAAGCAAGGGTCTTCATTCACAAAGTCGCGTTCGGTTTGTACGTGTATGCCCACCCGGGGTCTACACATTTATTCGCATAATTATTAAAAACAACACACATGAATTTTAGCGGTAAGGTGAAAGGAAAATTACGCAATTCCAATTAAAAAGTCCCTCGACCACTATGCGAGGGAACGGGCGGCGCTTGGATCCTGATGGGAAGCCAGCCTAGGCAACCAGTGTCTCCGCCTTATCTGTGAGCCGTTACGCGGCTTTACCATTGAATTTTCTGTTGCGTAATTTACAAACACTCACAGCACGTGCACGGCGCGACTACGAGACCGGGTTTCGGTGGACTGAATCCCCGAAGGGCGAGACAACCACTCCTTGAAAAAAAAACTCTGGCCTATAGTCGGATCGCACACGTATACACGGAATCTTGTTTTAGGACCGACTTCAATACCGGGCGTCGAATACCCCAGCGAATGGTTACGCCACTGGCTGTTACACGTACTGAGGTCGCACAATAAATTTACGCTCGAGAATAGCACTCCAACTCGGCGGGAGTCTCCACTTTGCTTCGCGATTCACTTTCGGCTACAAAATGGCGTACAGTCGAAGGCGTGTCTGCGAAACCACTTCTTAAGATCCTTAGACCACCCAGCGATTCCACGAAGAAGGTGTGTCCCGTTCGCCACTCAAATGTCCACTGACTCTCTAGCCAATTGCAGCTGTCTTTATACCTGTCACTGGACCAATGTAGCAGGTTACTGTCTGGTTGGTTCTGAGTCGATACCAGCAGGCGCGGATCTGGCTTTTGATAGGTGGTATCGTTTGAAGGTAGTTTCGTTCTATAGAAGTGTGCGGGCGTCCATTCGTGGTACATTGAAGAGATAGAATCGCATACCCAAACATTGGGGTCGCGTCAAATCCCCCCACTTCGAATGCCCATGAATGGACTCGCGGCGCTTCCGAAACGCATTCAGCCGACAACTACAGCATTGGTACCGGCATACTCGATAAGCAAATCTATTTACAAGAGCGACGGTATGCGCGGTACGACAAGACAATTACACAGTAATGACCAAACCCATTAATGACAAAAAGAGAAAAATATTGCTTAAGGCTAGACATATATCAAGTAATACCTGACTAAGCTGCTGGTGGGCAAGTGCCCTCCCACGATGAGCCCATGCCCCCCTGGCAGTGCTAATCATACAGCACAAATTAATAAAAACAAATTCCTTACATAACAAACATCAACAAGCTACAGTTAGGAGAGTCCCCTCCTTTATTTAGCCACCCGGACATAACCTCCCAGCAACTCTCTACTTGGTATTTACGAAGTTATTTACCTCTTGGTTGCGGGGCCCAATGGTCGTGCTACGGACTTAATTAAATTAACCTACTTAATTTAACAGACAGCAAAATGCATAATTAAGTTCAGATTCCGAAAAACAAATTTCTTTGAGATACAAAACAAAAGGGGCCCAATGGCCACTCTAATGAGGGTAGTTACTTATTTGTATTTCCATCTACCGACAATACAACCAACATAAACTCCCGTATTTCCAGGACAAGCACAAAGTTATCTAAAGCTTAATCTAACAAACCGAAAAACACATACATATTGACAGTTCATGACATTTTAAATGTACAACAAAACGCTCATCTCCCCAATGTCCAGCATTCACCACTCACAGATACACTCTTAACGTCCATTTCGTATTGTCTCATTTACCCATTATTCCGTAACCATAGTCCAGTCTATCTACACTTATTCCCACAACTACACTTATCCGCAAAAACGTCCGGTGCACTTTCCACTACACGGTCCCGACTCGAGGCTCCCTACAGCGACTTCGCCCTCCGGGGCGGGGACGCTGCGGCGTTGTAGGCACGGGGGATGTCGTCGGCACGGGGGCGTCGTCAGCGAATCCTGTGGTCTAGTGGGCCTCGGCGGAGATTGCGCATCGGGTAAAGGCTCCTCAAAGGGTCTGGGTACCGGGCGGAGTTGATCGACGTGCATTTTAAGCGGCTTGCCACGTCGATCTATCCAGTAGGTGTTGGGGCCTACCGCACAGATCACCTTGTAAGGTCCCTCCCACCTAGCTGTGAATCCCGGGGCAACTCCCGGCGTATTCCCCAGCTGGGGGTGGTTACGAGAGTAGACTTTCTCTCCCGTATGGAGAAAGTGGGCGGCGCGGGGCCCGTATTGGCACCCCGACGTTGTCGGAAGTACGCATCTTGCCGTTGCAGGAGGCGGGCGTCGGGCTCGGCGCGCTCGTGCTCGAGAAATCGTGGAGGTTCGGGATCCAACTGTGCTCGCCATTCACCGGGGCGGCTGAGTTCATAGCCCAACAGGGCGTGACTGGGAGTGAACCCGGTGGCGGCGTTCTCTCGAGTCCTCAGTGAGAACAGTATCTGCGGGATGACTGATTCCCACCGGGCGTGCGCTTCGTCACGCAAGTGGATCCTGAGAGCCTTTTTTATCTCCTGATTCCTTCTCTCAGTGGGGTTGGCCTGCGGATGGTATACTGGAGTCGTCCAGTGGTCACAACCCCACTTTTCTAGCGCGTTCCTCCAAGCCGAGTGCCGGAACTGGGGCCCATTGTCCGTTAATATGGCTCGTGGATAGCCAAAGCGTCCAAGTACCTCCCTTTCTAGTACGGGGACGGTGTTCCCTATGGTCGCGGCGGTCATTGGGAACGCTTCCACCCAGCGAGTGAAGAGATCCGTCACGACCAACAAGGTCTTTCGCCGTCCCGATGGAGCAGGGTAGGGGCCCATGAAGTCAAGGGCGATGACTTCAAAGGGGCGGCTGGCCTCGGTGTGAGAGCGTTGGTGAGCAGCAGGCTGGAGGGCACCTCTCTTACGGGTTGCACACACTTCACACTGACGGACGTAGGCCTCTACGTCACGCCTCCGCTTCCGCCAGTAATAGAGTCGTTTTATGGCTCGGTTTGTTTCCTTGGCCCCGGGGTGACCCGCACTCGGGTCGTCATGGTACGCACGGATGACGTCCGTGCGTAAACCATGTGGCACTGTGGTGAGATGCCTGCCGCTCCTCTCTACATGGCAGAGGACTCCATCCTGAACAGCGGTCCCTTGACAACTAGGGGCGTCCGGGGCCGTCAAGATGCGTACACGCTCCTGCATCGTGGCATCCTCTCTCTGGGCGGCCACTACTGTCTCAAATGCAGTGGCGAGCTCAAGTGCCAGTACCGTAGGCCTACCGGGCCGGGGCACGCACATCCTCTCGACGTCCTCCTCCAGTCCGGGCTCGGAGCTGGGGTTTCGTGACAGGGCGTCGGGGAGTTGATTGAGCTTACCAGCGCAGTGCTCTATGGTAAAGTTAAATTCGGACAACAAGATGGCCCAACGTGTCAGCTTGGCTCGCTCGTTTTTCGCGGTGTTGAGCCAAGTGAGCGCCTTGTTGTCCGTTATCAACGTGAAGGGCCTGTCTTCCAGATACGCCCGGTACCGTCGGATGGCCCACACTGCAGCGAGCGCCTCCTGCTCGTTGCTATGGTATCGCCGCTCCGTCTCCCCGAGACGGGAACTCGCATACGAGATGATGTCCCGTCCCCCGTCTTCTCGGGCGTGAAACAGAACGGCGGCGATGCCGATGCCACTCGCGTCCGTCTGCAGTGCGAAACGGCGCTTAAAGTCTGGCCGGACCAAGCGTAATGGTTGCCTTAGGGCTTCCTTAACCCTGAGCATGGAGGCCTGAGCCTCTTGCGTCCATCGGAACTTCACGTTGGTCCGAAGCTGGTCAGTCATGGGGGCTGCAAGGTCGGCAAAGTTGGGCACGTACTCGCGGAGCCAGTTGCAGAGCCCCAGGAACTCCCGCAGTTCTCGCCGGGTTGTTGGCGACCGTGCCTCCTCGATCCCGCGCAAGTGGTTTGGCTGGGGCATATTACCCTCGGCCGTGACTTGGTGGCCTAGGTAATCCACCGTAGTGCGTCCAATCTGGCACTTGGTGGCTGAGACTCGAAGGTCGTGTTGCTCGAGCCGTTCGAACACGAGTCTCAGATGCCGGGCGTGGTCTTCCCAGTTCTGACTGTATACGATTATATCGTCCAAGTATACCAGACAAAACTGCTGGACGTAACCCACCAAAACATCCTGGCTCATGAGCCGCTGGAAGGTGCCCGGCGCGCCCTTCAGGCCGAAGGGCATTACCGTAAACTGGTAACACCCTCCGTCAGGCGTGTTGAAGGCCGTGAGCGCCTTCGTCTCTCTGTGCAGGGGCACCTGCCAGTAACCCGTCATCAAGTCCAACGAGCTGAAGACGGTTGCGGGACCGAGGTCCTTCAAGGTCTCCTGAATTCGAGGGAGGTGTGTCGCCTCGTCCTTCGTGACGGTGTTCAGCTTCCGGTAGTCAACGCAGAAGCGGGGAGTCCCATCCTTCTTCTTCACTATGACGACCGGAGAGCTGTATTCTGATTTGCTGGGCTCCACTACCCCAAGAGCCAGCATTTGCCGCACCTCCTCCTGTATCATCCGCTTAGTCTCCTCCGACTGCCTGTGCGGCCCCACCCGAAACGGGCTGGAATCGACCAAGCGGATTTCGTGTACCGCTGTGCGGCATTTCGGCCCAGCAGCGGCAAACCTTGTCTCAAAGTCCCGCAGCACTTGTGTGATGCTGCTGCGGGCGTGAGCGGGTATCTCCTCCGGCAGTTCCGGGAGTTCAGGTTTCAGGGATGGAGTGGGCGCGGCGGCGGAAAGGCAGTGTACCGTGTGCCGCGACCCTTGCCCATAATAAAGACATTCTCTCTTGAAGTCAAGATTGGCTTCCTCCTTCCTAAACCAATCTAGCCCCAAGAGAAGATCGTATTCAAGCCCTTCCACCACCAACGCAGTGGCTGTGAAGGGCTCGTCCTGCAGCCTTCCGTGCAGGACCACTGGTCCGTAGGTGGCCATTGTTTCACCGCCAGCTAGGCGCAATCGGGGGCCCCCTGGGTCCTCGTTCTTGTGGTGGCACCAGGGTGGCACGGACCACCGTATGTGTGGCTCCACTGTCCAGTACCGCCACCAGGGGTTGCTTGTAGTTCTCCAGCGACAACGGAACCTGTAACAGCGTCGTGGCCGCCGCTACCGAGGCTGTCGCTATGCCTACTACCGGCGTGTATACCAAGGTTTTCTTCCCCCTGTTCCGCCTACGTTTGTACCGCGGCGGAGGTACAGGGGGCTTCCTCTCGTAGAAGAGCTACCTCTCCCGACACTACACTTAGCGTCTCATTGTTTATCGCACTGAGGTCGCGAACCTCCGCACTCAAGGGCAGTGTCTCGTCACAAAACTGAGGCGGAGGCTCGAGCCTTTCACTATTAAAAAAACGTTTTTTATAAGGCACTACACTCGTTGACGCGTCGCACTCCGCATTGCGCTGGTTGTCGCCCAGCGCAATGGCACGTCCGGTCTCGATGGCGGGCGGGGGACTCGGTGAGGTGCAGGTAAGCAGTAGGCGCCTGGCGGCTGCTGCCGGGGCTCCTCCTCCGTCGCCTCATCGTCCGGCTCCGTGCCGCGATCGCGTCAACGTCGCTGTGCCATGTCTCCGTTCTGTTCCGGACAGTCCCTGATATAGTGCGGGCCCTGGCACCGGAAACAGTCTACAGGGGCGCGGCTCTGGCCCTGGTTGGCTTTCAGCCCTTGCGGTTCTCGTTGTTGCTGCGGTATCCGCGGCACTTGCTGCTCGCATTTCGTGGGGTACCGCTGTTGCGGTGCGTTATACCGCGTTTGTGGTGCATCACGATGCTGTTGCGGTGCATTGTACCGCGGTTGGTCGCGCGGTACAGGGCCGCGTGCATTACCGCGAGATTGTGGCGGCACTGACTGCTGGCGACTGTGATCGGCCGCTCGAAGGACGAAGTAGCGCGTTCCATCTTCGTCGAACCGCTCCTCTACTTCGTCTGCGTCGTATCGCCGGGTTGGCGATTTTGCGCGCGGGCGATCGCGTGCTGTTGGCAGTTGGGGTTCGGGATCAGGCGCAATATCTACCAGAAGATCCATGGTCGCTTGGATCAGCTCGTCGAGGGTGGACCACGTAAGCCGGCTTGTGCGGGCTTGATCCCAAGGAAGCATCTTCTGGTGCACCTTGTTTGCGATATGTTTGGGATCTATTGTCGTGCCGCAAGCTCTGGCAATGGCTCGCTTCCTATCGAGGTAAGACACGAGGTCCTCTCCGACTCGTTGTTCGATGGTCATCAGCTCGCACTCGAGCCGATACCGCCTATCCGCATTCCCAAACTTACGTTGTAGGAAATGTGCAAAGTTTGCCCACTCGTGCGGTTTGTCCGCTAAGTTTATCCACCACCGCTTTGCGTCGTCGCGAAGAGCGGAGATCCCCTTTGCGACTTTGCCCTCCTCTCTGGTGTGGGCCATTGCAAAATATTCCTCGCAGTCGGCGAGGAATTTTTTCACATTACTCCGGTGGCTGCCGTCGAAGAGGAGTCCAAATTCCACGGGCTCTCTCGGCCATCGGGGCTCCCGGTAGAGCCGGTCTTCTGCCCGCGCTCCCAGAGCTGCGGGCGCTGCTGCTGCGACACCTGATGCTGGGATCGCCAGCTCTTCCGTGTCCTGGAAGAGCTCGTGATCTTCCCCATGGCCGTTGGTGCACATATTGTTCAACACAGTTTTTTCTCTAACACTAAGAGTTTGTCCTTGGGCGCCACTGAGCCTATTCTGGCCCAGACACGAACGCGACCTTGTGAGCATGAGCTCTCAGGGGGTGAGCCCTGAGGTGTCACAAACCTCGTTGGCCACTAAGTTGGGCGACAATTGAAAAGACCTCGCAAGTCTCCTCTACACGAGAGAGAGACGGCCTCTACCTCAGAAGGAGATAGTGCTATAGGGAGGGGAAATGGAAGCAAGGGTCTTCATTCACAAAGTCGCGTTCGGTTTGTACGTGTATGCCCACCCGGGGTCTACACATTTATTCGCATAATTATTAAAAACAACACACATGAATTTTAGCGGTAAGGTGAAAGGAAAATTACGCAATTCCAATTAAAAAGTCCCTCGACCACTATGCGAGGGAACGGGCGGCGCTTGGATCCTGATGGGAAGCCAGCCTAGGCAACCAGTGTCTCCGCCTTATCTGTGAGCCGTTACGCGGCTTTACCATTGAATTTTCTGTTGCGTAATTTACAAACACTCACAGCACGTGCACGGCGCGACTACGAGACCGGGTTTCGGTGGACTGAATCCCCGAAGGGCGAGACAACCACTCCTTGAAAAAAAACTCTGGCCTATAGTCGGATCGCACACGTATACACGGAATCTTGTTTTAGGACCGACTTCAATACCGGGCGTCGAATACCCCAGCGAATGGTTACGCCACTGGCTGTTACACGTACTGAGGTCGCACAATAAATTTACGCTCGAGAATAGCACTCCAACTCGGCGGGAGTCTCCACTTTGCTTCGCGATTCACTTTCGGCTACAAAATGGCGTACAGTCGAAGGCGTGTCTGCGAAACCACTTCTTAAGATCCTTAGACCACCCAGCGATTCCACGAAGAAGGTGTGTCCCGTTCGCCACTCAAATGTCCACTGACTCTCTAGCCAATTGCAGCTGTCTTTATACCTGTCACTGGACCAATGTAGCAGGTTACTGTCTGGTTGGTTCTGAGTCGATACCAGCAGGCGCGGATCTGGCTTTTGATAGGTGGTATCGTTTGAAGGTAGTTTCGTTCTATAGAAGTGTGCGGGCGTCCATTCGTGGTACATTGAAGAGATAGAATCGCATACCCAAACATTGGGGTCGCGTCAGACTATCTATAAGAGACGCCTCATAGCCATTATTAATGGCAATTTGTTTAATAATGTTTAGTTCGTTTTCAAAATTAAATTTATTTAGAGGTATAGTGACTAATCTGTGAACCTGAGAATGGAAAGCAGCCAATTTATATGAGAAAGGATGGTCTGACTTAAAATGGATCGTGGCTTCTGAAAACGTCTGTTTTCGGTAAATTTTAAATTCATGAATGGAGTTTTTAATATCAATATTAAGGTCAAGGAAATTTATATTCTTGCCCCCTACTTCTAAAGTGAATTTCATATATGAATGCTCCAGCGTATAAACTTTCCAAAAGAGCTAACTCTCTCATCCGCAATCACAGTAAATTCAAGCCATTGTATAGTATTAAAAATTCATTAGAGTTAGTAGATAAAATTAAAAATTATAACATTCCGTTAAACGCCAAATTAATTTCTTTTGACGTTGTTAGCTTATTCACTAATGTACCTGTAAACAAATGTAAACAAATCATCAAAGATACCCTTAATACGCGTAGAGTTAATCCTGTCATTACTACGGAATTACTTAATATATTAGACGTTTGCGTTGACCAGAACTATTTTCAATTTGATAATAGATTCTATGAACAAACCGAAGGCCTTGCAATGGGAAGTTGTTTGTCACCACTATTAGCAGAATTTTACATGAACCATTTAGAAAACCTTATTTTCAGCAATAAAACAGAAGTTAGAAACGTAGTTTATTGGTTCCGTTACGTAGATGACATCCTTTGTCTATTCAATGGAACTGAGAGACAAGTTTCTAACCTTCATAATTTTCTTAACTCACTAGATGATAAAATTCAATTCACTTTAGAAGTAGGGGGCAAGAATATAAATTTCCTTGACCTTAATATTGATATTAAAAACTCCATTCATGAATTTAAAATTTACCGAAAACAGACGTTTTCAGAAGCCACGATCCATTTTAAGTCAGACCATCCTTTCTCATATAAATTGGCTGCTTTCCATTCTCAGGTTCACAGATTAGTCACTATACCTCTAAATAAATTTAATTTTGAAAACGAACTAAACATTATTAAACAAATTGCCATTAATAATGGCTATGAGGCGTCTCTTATAGATAGTCTTGTATCAAAAAAACAACGTAAATTAGCAGAAAAGATGCTATATTTCGGGAACTTGTCTAAAGACATAGACCGCCCTAGAATCTGGCATAGAATAAGTTATTTAGGTTGCACAAGCTTTAAAATTAAAAAACAACTCGCTGATAGTGTTAGACCGGCGTTCTATTGCAAAAACTCTCTAGGCAAATTACTTATTAACAATAAAGATAGAGTAAACTTTAAGAACAAATCTGGTATTTATAAATTACAATGCAATGATTGCCAACATTTCTATGTGGGTAAAACCACACGTACATTAGATATAAGGGTATCAGAACATTTAGCTGCCTTTAGATTAAAAAAAGAAACTTCGACATTCGCAAATCACTTGCTAATGGAGAACCATACGTTTAATGCGGATGATGGGGTTAAACTGTTGCATAAAAACATGGGGGATCATAAATTATTTTATCAGGAAATTTTAGAAATTAATAGAGGCCAGTTATACTCCTTACCAATCTTGAATGAGCAACTGAACCTTCCTAATTCTCCGCTATTATATCCGATACGTTGAAACACCTAACAGATTTCACTAAATGTGGAATGATTGTATATATTTACCCATTCGTCGAATTACATCCCGTCAAAACCCACAATACTATTATAATTGTAAAATCACTGGTATTTCTAAAAGAAGTTGAAAAGCGGCAACCGCCTTCGGCAATCGCCACTCTGGTAATATGGTGTTTACAAAATAAGGATTACGACGATTTCCGAAATTTTAACTCAGGTATCGGTGTGGCTCTCAGACGTATAATGTATTTCCTCGTAAATGATATTTGTCGCATTTGTATCTTCTATAAGCGTTACTTTCAATTTCAAGTGCGATTTCCAGTAAAGTAAAGAAGGAATACCTACCTATGTATTAATAGCCCACCAGACAATTTCTGAAAGTAGCTCAAATCCTTATTATGTTTGGAGACCGCTGATCTAGAAGATAAAAAAATCTGATGAAAAATAAGCTCGATGCTTCGTTGGCCGTAAATAAACGTTATCAGACTTTATTACCTAGTGGTGCAATGTTCAGCGTCGTCGGCATTGGTTGCGGTTGCTCACTGGCTCGAATCCCAGTGCGGACAGTTTCATAGATTGGTTTTTCTACCAATTTATTGATTTCTGTTCGAAAGCATGAATGTTTGAGATCAAATTTGAGATCCTGTCTTCAAAAATATTGTATGTAGGTAGGTAGGTAGGTAGGCACTTATATTACTTCATTTAGAAGTTGGCCAGCTAATGTTGAAATTCGAGTGAAAGCTTAATATATCAACTTGGAACTTACATCCTGTAACACCCACAAAATATAGTCCACCAATTATTAAAAGTTGAAAACAGCAATAATTATAAAAGATACAAAATACGCCACCTTCAGCTTTTGTTATGGCGTCTCAGAACTTCTCGACGCATAGCTTGTTGATTTAACAATGGCTTCTGCAATCTTGCGTTCAAGTTAGACGAGTGCTTCGTTGTAGATTGACACCCCCCGAATTTTATATGAGCAAACTGAAAACCTTTCAGTTTGACAAAAAATGAGAGGTCTGACAAAAAGCACGCAGGCGCCGGCTTGAGAGCCCATGTTCAAACCGTTTGAATTTTTAAGATTGAATAAAACTAACCGAGATATGTGTCAGAGATTATTATTCCTTTCAGTAAAAACAAATGCAATTGAAAGAGCGAACGCGCGATACTAAATTTAGTGAAACAATAGATCGGAACTTGTGGTTTAGAAATCACAAAGCATTGTTATTTTTTGAGATTATTGTAGTCGACAATAAGAAGAGAATTAATTACATTTACATTCATGCAAGTATAGGAATTAAAAATTATTTTCGCACAGCATGTATGATCCTATACAGTTGAAGAGATCCTAGCAATCAAATCAGAAATTAACCCGGAACTTTTGGCATCATTGGCGTTTCAAAACCTGAAGGAAATCAACCATCAGTCGGGACGCGCGTGTTCAGAAACCATGAGGGCGCGCATGGTCAAACGACGAGTGATCGTATTTTTGTATTTATGAAGTAATGAATGAATAGAATTAAATGGAATTTGACAGGAAGATACCAACTTAATAGAATTACGCACAGTAAGATCTGACCAATCACCGCAATGTTATTAGCCAATGTAATAGCTATCGATGATGAGTCGATGTTAAATAGCTTTTTTTATTAATTTCAACCACAAAACGATAATTCAGCCCCGTGAGGCTGTCCACAATATTTTCTTCTTTCAGCCTCGGCATTGAGGCTTCATTGTTATCCTGAGATTATGTTTATTTGTTTACCACTGCCTTAATGCTTATACATGTGGTTTATCCACAGTTCTAGTAGCGTTTTTTAAACCCATGTTTTAACAGTAGAGGAGTATGGAGAGAAAAAAATCCGTCATCGAGGTTCTTGATGTCATTTTTCCAATTGAAAATATTTTAATCGAAAAATCGAGAGTTCAATTTTTACCTACACACGAAATTTATTTAAAATAAATGTGAAAATTGTGACATACTTTCAAAGGAACAAGTTTGATGATTTAAGAATGAAGAATTTTAATGAAACCATGGTCGAGAAGATACCTGAAATAATGAACAATTCCATTGAAAATATTTGAAAAAAATACCAGAATGTAGCAAACTTGAAAAGGCAGTAGAGTATTTAAAATATCATAATAGATGGTACTTTGGTATTTAATCATTTTGTTTCTTTGAAGGGCATATTAAAAAAAGAAGGTCGTCATGGTATCGTGAAGAGAATATTTTCGCTAATGGACGTATGAAATAAATAGAATTTCAGTAGAAACAGTTGGTAGTACCCTACAGTGCATTGAGAGTTTTGATTTCAATTGTGTCGAAGTACATAACCAAAGTTTTCTAAAAGGCCAAATCAAATTTTAAATATTTGTAAAATTATATTATTTTCGGGGAGAAGGCGTCCCGTTTTGACTTGTGAGAAATCTGGACACCCTAGTGATGAGCCACACATATTGCGATGCATACCTAGATTTCGCCAAAAATCGGATCATTTCTATTTTCACTTTCTACGGGATCGGGACTGTGGAATTGAGTGAGCTTTTCGGAAAAGACAGATAGTATAATTGTCAATCTATCCCAGTAAAACGAGTACCAAAAGCGATCAGATAACGCCGTGAACCGAGTTTCGATCGGTAAATTCGATTTACTCGCTTAGTACAAAGTATTTACGAAATGTTTTGATACAAATAGATACCTCTGATATTAGTCTATAGTGATAAATAGATGGAATTACAAAATGCTTCCTGGAAGTCATTCCAAAGTAGGATTGTAAGAATATTTGAGAGAGTGTGGCCTGTGAGGAATTTTGTGGAGAAACCCGGTGCAAATCGGAAGGTCAGCGCCGACCAGTGTTACATTAGGACAGGTTAGAGGCAGTTGCAGGTTTTTGCGGGAAACAACGACGCATCGGTGACCGGTTCCGAGCAAAACAGTCTTTTGCTCTTAGCGCGTGAACTGTAACCCGGACGTAGTCGAGAAATAAACGAGTGGATAGTCGCTCCGTTGGTCGCGGGCACCTCGGCCAAAGTTAGTAAAATTGGATGGAGCCAGAAGCCACCAGATCGAATAGAAATGAATAAGCCAAATCTCTCCGTTTCAGTGAAAACACTTTTTGCATTTTGCACTTTTTGCACAGCATTTGGTCAATCCTATAATTATATTAGTAGATGCGGACGGAGAAGACGCTTCTCGTCAACTTTGTTTCATGGAAATCCGTTCACAGAAAGTGGAGCAATCTTGAAATCCTTCATGATTATTCCTAACGGAAAATAATAAAGACGCGTATGCCCGCCAATGTGGCGCGATCGCGATATTATTTCGATCCAATCGGGAAAAAGTGCATTTGAGAGACTGGCTTGCGAATCCTCAGTGAAGCTCAACACCGTCCAGTGCTGCGTTGGGACAGGTGGACGCTGTTTCAAGTTGTTCCATGACATGAGTCGAGACACGGACGAGTGGATAGGTCCGTTGGTCACGGGCGTTCGCCTAATCGGTACAGCGTGATACCAACTATGGCATCCAATACCGGACCCTTTGACATTTTTTCAATTCCAATTTTCTTAGATAATCTGTAACACGATAAAACGTATAAATAAAGCCACGGAAAAAAATGTTCAAAAAATCCCATTGAAAAAGCTTTTGTAGTTCATGCAAAATAGCAGGATAGGTACTCTAGGTAGGTATGTTCCTAAAAACGCACAAAAGAACATAATCCCTAGTTATAATAAAATATAAAATAATAATAATTATGAACACCTGCAATCACATAAAAAATATTTGCTTATTTTTAAAACATGTTGGTATCTCTCATTCGAGTCTTGTTGTTTGTTGGACTCTAATTAATTCAACAAGATGTCAATAATACTTAATTACATTTACACAGAAAAGAGATTTGTAAATACAAAGAGACCTGGTATAATAACGTATAGAGGTTTAAGTTAATCAAATACTAAGTAGGTAGGTATATCACGAATACACTTAATTGTCAATACAAATATTTTGCATTCAAACAATTAATTTAATTATAAAGTAAAATAAACAGTTACTGATGTTGTATTAAAATGTTGCTTAAATTATCAATGCTTAGATATTACCTATATTATAATCATTTTATAAATTGAATTCATCTGAACATGAAGAACTTCGGCAGATCCATCTTTTGCTTTCAATTCTCACTTTTTACACTCCATTTATTGTTCATCTCTTTCTCGCAAAAAGTATTTCCAAACATAATATTCATGGTAAATTGCGCGCTTATTGTCGTCGAAAGTTTTTGTATTTCAAATTTTATTAAAGATAGCCTTAATCGTTAATCGTTAACGTTAATCGTTAGTCCTTCAAAAAAGTCTTTATTACACTATTGCATTTTTATTTACACGAAAATAGTAAAGTTTCCAAACCTGTCTAGCAAAGAGTTAACACTATAAACATTTTAGTGCTTTACGCCGCGACTAGATTAGATTGACGTGTAGGGAAATGTTGTAAATAAGGATTTTTTTTAATAAAGTGATTGATGTGAAACGATTATATAACCATTTGAAGTGTACCAAAAAGGACATTTTCTTTCACTTTCACTAACTGATATTTAATGTAGAATTATACTAAATGTGCTTCTAAAAAAAATGAGACAGCAAAACATTCTTTTATACATCGCTTAAAAAAAACCAAAAAAATCAATTAGAAACCATCTTTCAGAGACTTGTTTTTCCAGTTTGCATTGTCTAAAAATTACCCCAGTTTGAGATTGAAAACCAAAGCCTGGAGTTGCTCTTATTTCCTCTATTTATATTTAATTAGTTATCAGTAGTTCTATATATATATTAGCAAATAATTCAATGAAATAAGATTTAATTTGAGATTTTGTGCACTTCCTTGTATTTGTGTACAAAATCTCACTAATCCAAATTTGATATTGAAATTCCATCAACCACCCTCAGTCGATGTCTTAAATAAGAAATAAGATTTATATTCCATGATAAAAAAATGTTTTGCACTTTGTATAGGGCTGCCCATCGCCGATATATAATATTATTATTATTTATAGTTAAATATTTCACACTTTATCATTCATAGTACTTATAATGGTATTACCTACTTTAGTTTAGTTAGTAAGCATTTTGAAATGCTTTTAAAAAAGAGGCCTCTCGTAGGTTTTTTTAATTTACTTTAATTGTGCTATAGTTGTCCAATGAAATCATTGTACATTTTTGAATCATTTCTTTATTTCAAAAGTCATAAATATGCTGCTCACGGAAGTTATTTCGTTAAAGCAAAAGGGTCGCTTTCTAACTATGATAATATTTAACAATTATTTGAAATGATTAGCATATTTTTTGAGATTTATTTTACCAGATATTGAAAGAATTTTGTCTTTTGGCAATAAAATATTGTTTTGTCTATTTATTTAATTAGCATTGACACATTTTTCACGAGAGAAAAATGATACTTTTTGAAACATAAACTGTAAGCAATCTAAATGAAAAAAAGCAGAATGCAATAAAATTAGCCGCAAATAAATTATGGTTGAGGTAATGTTTTCATTGCAGCATTAAGAGTGTATGATTTATTAAAATAATATATAAGTAATGCATTTTTTCCATGTCCGCTCCCAATGTGGAGCCTATGGTCTCCTAATGGAGTTTCATAACAGAATTATTCTACGAGAACTGCTTGATACTCAGTTGGTCAACCTCTCTTTTTTCGAAGAGAGTAGGGATTGAAGGATAGAGCTATGACAGGACTAGTGGTTAGCTAATCGCTCTCGCTACGCCTCGTGAGGATGGGGGATGGGTGGGAGGGAAGACTCGGACTGCGAACAGAAATCCATAAATCGATTGAAAGATCAATCTATGAAAACCGTCCGCACCGGGATTTGAACCCGAGACATCTGTAACCGTAACCTGCGACGCTACCAACTGCGCCACGGACGCCGTCGTGTGATGCATAAAATTATATTAATGAGAAATAAAAACATATTAAAAAAAATCGCTGAATTCTTTGTTTGTAATTTGAATTAATTAAAAAATATTATGTTTTCGCGTAGCAGCCCTCTAAATATGGCAAATATATTTTATATAATATAAGACAGATATTATCGCCTGGCATGACTGTATGGTAATGGTCCCCAAACTGCAGAGAAAAAATACAAATTAACAATCAACATAAAATAGTCTTATAAATTCTTTCAACCGTGCATAATAAATATTCATTGACTTTCTTCCTCATGGTATGAGTTTCATTATATGGGATCTTGATTATTATAAGATATGTTTGATTCATAAAATTGAGAATTATAAAAATTTGGAACATATTGTGTTTTATTTTTAAGATGTGTTATAAGTAATATCTTTGGAAATGCTAACACAACCTAAGTTTTGGGTAGTTTTCATTGTAGACATTTTTAGGCCACGTAAACAAATATTAACCGTAAAACAATGTAAGTAAAAAAATATTGATGAATGCATAATATTTTAATTTGACAACTCTAAATGTTCCGTGACAAATTCCGATCAACAAACATTTTCTTATGATTAATTATTGTTAAAGAAAATTTTATCGAGAGAAAATACTTTTGGTAATTTTTTTATGTGAAAATATTTAACATCCCGATGGTATGGATTATATCATTAAATAATATTTACAAAATCTCAGTTAAAACATTGAAATGCATAATACAGCAACATTTTCCGGCCCATTGATGCTTGTTAGATGCACATATCATTTCACAAATTAAAATGTCAACATTTAAAAAATGCCAAAAGCCTTCCATGTTAATTTGGCCAGTGGTTCGTGTAAAAATAGAAAATATATAATTAAATCTAAACTTTGAGAAGCAGCGCTTGAGAAACTTTGCGCTCCCTTTGACTTATTCCGCCTCTGAGATTAGTTATTTAAAATTGGCTAAGAGGTTCATATGACAATGGCACGTATCAAACATTATGAATACATTTTGAGTGCATAAAAACCGCTATATTTTCAGTTGTTCATTCATTCCCTTTCATTCCCACTGCTTAATATTGTTCAATATGAAAAAGCCGTAGGTATTAAAGTATCAAAATATCTATTCATTTGTTAGGTGCTATTGCTACATATCTAATGAAAGATAAAAATGTTTTGCCAGTTTTGATATTGAAATAATGCTTATTGTGGCTGCCTATCGAGTTCTGCCACATCAAAATTTTTTCTGACGTTCATATAGAAGTCATGCAAAACCGCTGGAAGATCCTAATTATTCAAAATTGAATTAAAGTAACACGCAAAAACATCACCAAGCAAGTGAACGTCGCAAAAAACAATAAATTGTCTGTTCCTGTCTATAGCCGATTCGAAATATGAGTGTAAGGGAGAGCACAAAAGAAATATTAAAAAAATCATATACACACATAAATCAGAATAAGTTACACCGGAAACGATTTTTTTATTTGTATAGTCATGCTTAAACTGTCGTAAGAATTGACAGTTTAAATGTGAATTAATTTTTGATATTTTTTAGCGAATCCCGAATAGCGAAGCAATTGTTGATGATTCAAAGACAATCACGGGGTTTTTTCTTAAGTGTTTTTCCCACACAAAGCCTTCAGCTGACAGAATCTTTTTAGATAGCAGTACGTGGCTGGCTCACATGCGGGAAAGGGATATAAAGACTCAGTCTGTACCCACCCTAGCACTGACTTGAGCCATGAAACTAGGAGCCCACTCTGCGGACACCACATAATAGTCTCAGTAGCAAAATAGAGGTAGAAAAAACTGCTACTTTACAGTCACCGGTAATAACAGCGATTGATACATTCAAATCACAGCGAAAAATACCACAGCTGCTATTCTGAAAAGATGCTGAGCTTTGCATATAAATGACGGGCTTAGCGATATCATTACCGTAACATAAAAAATATCTGGATAGAAAATAAGTGAACAATAAAAAATACACTGCATTTAGCAAAATTTGTATCGATAGCCAAGAAATGTTTCCAAATTGGACTATTCTTTTTAGCCATTAAAGGTGTCATTCTTCTGAAAAAATGCGCAGTTTAATTTTTTACATCAGACGAGCCACAATTTTAATAAAACATTACATATACCTGATATTAATTTAGGTAGATGTAAATATGAAATTGTATTTATTAAAAATGAACTTTTAAATCTCGCAAAGCACTGAATTTAAAAACATAAAACTATAGAAATTTCATGCAAGTTTTCAAACTGCAAACTTACAAAAAGCATCGGAGCCATAAGCCGAACAAAAATTTACCATTCCTTACCAAAGAGAATAAATACTTCTATTTTCTTCGGCAGCCACTTATTTATATCACTCGCTCACTGCTGTAGCAGCAAGCATAATGTAAATATAATGTTGCTGACGAAATTGACAGTCGCTGCTTTTTTACAGATTTTGCAACAGCCTGCGAATGCTACTTTCCAGTGGCAGTGAAAAAATCACTGCTCCCTAAATATAGTTAGTACGCCTCTGTGCCGACACGTTGCAACATCTCCTCGCTCTTTCTCCAGAGAAATCTCTCTTCGGTAGCGAGGTAGATCATTATCCAGGGAGCCATCGTTGGTCTATCCAGGCTGAAATCCATATCCATAAAGTCGTTAGAAGCAAAACCGGGAAGAAGCCTTAGAAGATTCGGGAAAATCGTCTACAGGCTATAGCACGCGGAAAGATTTCCGTTGACTCGCAAGCAATCGAATCGTATCACAGCTATCGAGAAGAAACCGGTTCCTCGCATAGGGCGCTGCGCAGCGAATTTAATTCCGATTTGATCGGGAAAAAAGCGCATTGTGTCAGCAGCGTAACGTTTGACGAAACATACACGCCCCTGCTGTGTGTTGGATGCAAATTCAATGTTTGTGTTGAATCTATGATTGTAATTGGTTTACATAGATTCTATAGAAACAGGATATTGGATTACCTGAGATACTGCAACGAGGGTGAGTGAATGTCTGTAACTCGGTTAGTCCTAGAAGTAAAGTCAGTAACTATTAATTAATTGATTAAATTAAAATCCTTGAACACAGGAAATATTCTGCTGAATATCCTTCCAATTAATAATTTCCTGCATAAATTATTCTGACTTCGTGTTTACTTTGAATATTCATACAACAGCGGTTGTCATTTGGACCACCGAGGGCTTGGGGCTCTAAATAGGGCTAACTTGGATCGTATTGGTGGAAGCGCGCGAAATCATGTGGTTGTTCTGGAAGAAGACGCTAACTGATAAATACTGAATGCGGCGTGAAGCCGAAACAGCTATCAACTAACTAATAAAACTGAATACTTTAATGTTTTGTCCATATATTCCAGGGTAATCATCGTATTGGTGGACGTTGTCTAAAAATGCACTTTTTTCATCAAAAAGCATGCGGAATGAATTGTTTTAGGGTAGGGAAGTCTTTAATCAAGCCAAATATTTGGAAAATATTCAATATTGATGAAAGGAAACCTTACAACAGTGGTTTATCGCATAATAGTTGTGTATGTCACAAACTTTATTTTCGAACGCCATATTGCAATAAACACAGAATTGCCAACCTAAAAACCAAACGTATTCTAAATGAAGTCTAAATGTCTAAATGAAGATTCATACGAATTCAACAATGTTTATTATGTGAAAGGTATTTATTTGGGAGAACTCGAATATAATAAAATAAAATATCGAAGTTTTATCAGTTAGTTGATAGCTATTTCGGCTTCACGCCGAAACAAAACAAAACAACATTTCGTGAGCTTTTTGGTGAAAAAATTGCATTTTTAGACCACGTCCACCAATACGATTATTAACCAATAATAGTTTTGAATAATTGAAGTTTGCCAAATGCTTGAATTGCTATAATTTTTTCATTTTTATTGTTTGTACAAAACTGTTTTTAAGTAAAAATATAATTTATAATAATAAATGTGTTCTGTAACTAACTCAAAATGTAATTTTTTCAATTTAGTGTTTTCTTCCAGAACATCTATTATCTGTTACAGAATATCATGTTCTGTGGTAGAATAGTCTTTCATCACGCTAAATATATTCAATAACGACGGAAGGAGACATTATAACAGTGGTTTATCCAGTGATGTGCTGCTAAAATTCTACCAACCGGCTCGCACCTTGATAAACATCATCCCCTAAATTTTATACATTGTTTTTTCAAATTAAAAAAGGAAACATTTCAAATTAGAAAGAATATGTGTATCGAACATTACATAAATTTACACCAAACGGTGTTTGATTTTCATTCCAAACATCAACCGTGACGGGTCTTATTCGTCTATCATCTGCTTTGTGACGGTGACCTCTGAGCCATGTTTAACGAATTGTGTGGAATCCCATGAAGTCAGTGGCAAACCTATCAAATTAATGGTCGTAAAGTCTGGTAGGTAACAAATAGTATTCACTAATGAAAATCCTCGTTCCGCCTCAGCACATCACTGCATCTACCTAGTATACCTGAAGTCGCACGCTCTGAAAGAGTCATATTTCCTAATCGTGATTTCGTAGTTTGTCTTTTTAAGTATGTTTTATTATTTTAAGGCCGCTCTTGACTCGTCTCGGAAGCTGGTCCCCCGAGGAAATTTCGTTATCTATGTATTATATCGACTGTGTTTTGGCCAATCGATCCTCAAAATTGAAATTGCTCAGGAGAGAGTAACAACTGTTTTTATCGAGAACATTTTATGGCGAGTTGCGTTGCGAATCATTGAAATGCACTGAAATGTACGCTGGAGGCTGTCGATATAGGGCGGTTGTTCCTAAAGTCAGCCGTCGCCAGTAGTCGGCCCTTTGAGCTTAAAACTTAAATAATAGCGGATATATTCAAAAGAACATATTTTATTTTAATTCGTGTAGGTAGTCTTGCCACTTGACAATATATATCAGCACTTCACTGACCTATATGATGCAATACGCAATTTAAAAAAAAGCACATTTTTACTTCGCAAGTCTCGACAAATTCATGTTGTATGGAGATCGCTAACAAAAAAATAGCCGCTGTGGTCAACTTGAAAAGGCATGTTTGATTTACCATTTCTTGAATTCTGCCTGTTAAGTGCTTTTGTTATACATAATATAGTATTTTACAGGGGTATTGAGATAGAAATGTTGAATAACCTCAATATTTAATTTGATATTAGAAGGCCGACTACTGGCATAATGAAATCCACCAAGTGTCGGCCGAGCATTATTAAACTATCTGATGGACAGTATGTCTAAGTATATATAAGATGTTCGCTCTTAACATCCGTTCTACCAGGATCGAATTGGTTATAGTATTATCTTTAACAGATTCTTTTTAGTTGATATATTTTTGTTATATCATTTGCAAGAAATATAAAGGTATTCGACCATTTTTATTTTCGAATAAGCAGGGATAAATCGTCAGTTGGAAGCAGAACTATGTTAACTAGTTTTTTTTCGAAAAATGTTTTTTTGGCCTATTGTTAAGATTATGTGATAATTTATAATGTGTCAAAAGCGTTTCATTATAATTTTAATGTTTCGGTTGATTTTCACTATTGAAACAAAGTATTTATGATAGGGAGATATAGAAAAGTTATGTCTTGAAATAGCTCTCCGGCATAATTTACGAATAAAGTCAGTTAAGTTAACCTGATTCTGCTGACGAAAAAGTTTTCTTTCGTAGATTTTATCCTCTTAACCATATTGAAAGCATTTTGTTTTTTAGTTGGAATTTCAACGGCGAACGCTTCCCACTACAAACATTAATCTATTTTATATAGCAATTTTCTATTATTAAACGCTTTCTGTTTTTTACGTGAGGAACTCGAGTTATAGATTCAAACGACCCAATGGATACTCGGTCCGTTGTTGATTTTTCATATTTTTTGATTTTTTAATTGCTCGATTGGCGCTTCATTTAAATTACATTACATTCCTTGTAAATATTCGTTTATTTCCGTTGGTAATCATGGTTTTAAATAAATATGAATAATGATGACTGATAAAAAATAGGTGTTGATAAAGTGTTGACACATTGTATCGATATTACGAAAATTTGTCAGTTAAAAAAATATGTAAATAAATTGGTTCTCGATTAAGCTCCGTTTGAAAGTATGCGAAGTGACACAACCGTACGTATGTAGAGGAGAACCGATAACTTCTTATTTTTTCTCTCTTTTGCTCACATCAAAGCAGAACGAGAGAGAAAGATAAAAATTCATGATATTCGTTACCGCGATATTCCTTTTGAGGACCGAGCACTGGCAACATACGGGGCTGAGCACTACACTTAGAGGGCCGAGCACTGGGAGAAATGGCATTTTTTTGTAAACCTCTATTATTTTGTGCTTGGTACTATATTAACTATCTTATTTTAAGTTGGTTGCATTGCTTAATCTCTGTTTAATGGAATAACAGCGAAAAAAATATGTATTTATCATGCATAAAATCAAAATCCCTTTTGAAAGTGCACCTGTCACTTAACTGGCCGAAGACTGACGAAACGACCCAATAGTGGCGTTCATCGAGTGGTCGGGTCAGAATTATTAAACCTAAAAGCAATTCAAAAGTTGTCAATGTATTTTTCTAACTAACATCGTTTGGCCGAGACCTGCTCTGCGGTCTTTCAAATGAGATCAAATCATTAACTGGTTTTCACATGGTTTGAGGGTTACATCAATTGGCCAAAACACAGTCGACATATTAAATTTAAAATAAGTTTTATTCATAAAATTAAAAATATTGCGTAATTTTAGACTTTTTTTTATGTATTTCAGTATCCCCTTCAGGAGCACTTGGCAGTAATTGGTATTTCGTAAGTTGAGAAGATGAGGAGGAAATGTTGTAAATTTGTAAATTGTTTTGCCCAATTGTAAATAAAAACACAGACAATCGACTGAAATTTAAAACCCCCAACTTAACTCAGTGTGTCCAAAATAAGTGAAAAAACAGAAACAATAACAAACAATAAATAGTGGCGAAAATTCGCACAAATGTGAAAACCAATAATACTCAGTGAAACAAATTTTAACAAGTGAATGAACATTTGAAAACTAAAAATATTAATATTAGCGGTCCGTTTAACAGACAGATATTAAAAATAATTTCCACGAAGAGATAAACGTCTAAGAGATTAATCGAATACTAAAAGTAGAAGAGGAGCATCCGCGGCGGCACCTAAATTTTATAGATTAAAAGGTTTAAAATTCACAATGGATGAATGGCTACGTATACCCGTGAGGCTGGAAGGCTGTCACGAGACTTTGCATGCAGTTGTGGACGTTGGTATCACTCGTACGCTTGTAGACAGTCGACTCGTTCAGTATACACGAGAAGCTTCCGGTCCATGTGTAGTTACTCTGAAAGGACGCCTGCAAGGTGAACCGTTCACGGCCGAAGCCTATGTAGTCGAAAGACTGCCCTATGACATACTGTTCGGCCTCGGCTGGTGCAGAGCCGAAGAAGTGATTATAGACTTTAAAAGGAGGTGTCTTCTTTACGGCCGATCCACGAGACACACCGTACACTGCGTCACTCTCACGCCACCCCAGTTACCCACATTGACTGATAGCGTTCCATTAAAAAATCAATTATCGATTTTGGAAGCATTAAGGGATTTCCGACATATCTTCGCACTCACCGGACCTCCCTGCAAGTCCACCGTTCACCGAATCCACCTCACAGATGACACCCCCTTCCGAGTCAGATCCTACCGTCACTCGAAAGCCACCAAAGATAAGATCTTCGACGAAGTAGAACAGATGCTAGCAGACGGTGTGGTGGAACCGAGTCGATCACCGTACAGCTCACCCGCTGTAATATTTAAGGCGAAAGATGGTACGCTCCGATTTGGCGTAGATTACCGCAAGTTGAACGCGGTAACGGCCGACGAACCCACGCGCTTGTTACCGATTTGGAAAATCCTGAAAGATATAGGGCCGGCAAAAGTATTCAGTTATTTGAATTTGACGACAGGGCATTGGCAGGTGCCCTGCACCGAGACACGAGGGCTCTCACGGCGTTCGACACGCCGGACGGACGTCGTTTTCAATTCAGAGTGATGCCTGTCGGGTTGAAGGGAGCGCCTGAAACCTTCCAGAGACTCCTGAGTCAGGACGTATTGGTGGGACTTATCGGAAAATGTTGCCTGGTGTACCTGGGTGCCATAATAGTATACAGTGAAACCTGGGTAGACCACACTCGACATTTGCGACTGGTGTTCGAGAGTCTGGGACTACACGACCTCCGGGTCTCGGCGTCGGAGTGCCAAATCGGGGTCGATTCGGTTGACTATCTGGGGCATCGAGTCACCGCTTCGGGAAACATTCCACATCCAGACTTCCTGCGAAGAGTCGAAGAAGCCGCCGTACCGAGAACCTTCCGAGACCTTCGCGAATTCTTGGGACTGTGTCATCGGCTACGCGAATATGTCCCCCGTTTCGCAGATATAGAAACTCCACTGAGGAATTTACTCAAAACGTCTGAATTCCGGTGGACGCCGCAATCACAGGCAGCCATGGAGGCGATGAAAGAGGCGATGAGAAAACCATTACTGCTCGCCAGACCGGACTCCACGAGGCAGTTCACGCTGCAGGCGGACGCCGGCGGAAACGGCATCGCCGCCGTTCTGTCGCATCAGAGAGAAGACGGAGACCGCGATGTCATTTCCTACAGTAGCGCCAGACTTTCCAAAATGGAACGTAGATATAATCGCAACAAGCGTGAGGCTCTTTCTGTAGTTTGGGCGATAAAGAGGTACAGAGAATACCTCGTAGACCGTCCGTTCAGGTTGATCGCGGACAACCGAGCTCTAGCCTGGCTCGACTCGGCGAAGGGCGAGCTGGCAAAGCTGGCTCAATGGGCAATATTCCTCTCGGAGTTCGACTTCACCGTCGAACATCGTCCATGGAAGGATGATGCCCGATGCCGTGGGGAGAGTTCGCAAGATGCGTCTACCGTCGGCGACACCTCCGACGTGCTGCAATAAACAGTGGCGAGAAACCGCAAGAAGGTGGAAAACCGTCAATTACCAGTGAATAAACATTTGATAGTAAAAAATAACCAAAAGTCAAAAATGAAAATAAGTTACCACAGAGGAAAAGAGATATTAATAATAAAGTCACATCAAGAGATAAACGAAGAGTGATCGTGGATAGAGAGGAAAATTCGCGGCGGTACCGTCCGCACCTACCTATGGGATTAAGAATGCTGATGAAGACCACTCCGATTCGACGTAAAACATCGACACCTTAGCAATAGAAATCCGTTGAAAATTAAATTCAAAATTTATTTGAGATAACCCCAAGCATGTACTGCGTACGGTTTGGGAAGATTTTTAATATTCCACAGATAGTATTAAAAATATACATTGTGAAGCATCTTTGTTGTTTTCATTGTCCTTCCTTGTTTGAAACTGATGAGAATTGCGACCAGAAGGATGTAAAACTGGTTAAATACCATCGGCTATATTATTTGTCCTTTACACTGTTTTATAGAAGTTTTCTACCGTGTGAGCTGAGAACATCTTGCGGAGTTAATAAGAATTAAAAGGCAAGTAGTCAAAGAGAATTACAGCCGTAGTCCAGAAGCTTTGAAAGTAAGTAGGTAACACCGTCTGTGAGAATTGACGAACAAATCTGTACCTGAGGGCCATATAAATGCATGTTATATTCCATTCACCATGTTTTCCTCCGTCTAATTTGTTTTGTTATTTATTTGAATAAGGTCAACAAAGACAGAGCAGAGCTTTAATTCGTAGATATTCTTGTGGAGCAATATAAACATTCAAATGTTTACTTTTGTTGTTATTTATCTGACCTCCCAGATGATATAAAAGAGAGAATCAATATCAAATAATCTTCAACTTCCATCTAGAGTTGGAAAAAGTTTATTTAGCCGCATCACTAAGCAGATGACAACACCTTGTAATCTATCCTGACGAATGTGTGAGTTAAGACCTCTCCCTAATTAAGAGATTTAATTAGAAGAGAGATGAAGCCTAAATCCAGAGAAAGAACCCCCTCAAAGAAATATAAGTAAGTTTTGTAATCAAGGCGTTGTAGCATTAAGATTGAAAACCGCTGGCTTAAAGGTTCACTTCGACTGGTGAAGCTAGAACTGCCTAATTTGGACCTCCGTGTTGTTGATAACGATAATTTATTAGTGTATATCTTTATTTTAAATTATGAGCTACTTCCACATGTTTATAATGATATAATGTTTCGCTCATCACATTTTCCAATCTGCTATTTGTTTAATGTGTATTTAAGTAAGACATTAAAAAAACTAGGATTTCAAATTAGTATTTATTGATTTGCAAGAGGTCCCTGAAATTTCAGTTGTTCAGTTCAGTTTATTTGGATTATGTATAATTTGTTTGATGTTCAGTAAATTCTTGTCTTGTTCATTAACATTCGATTTCGCCCTGCTGTTTGTATTTTTATGAGTCGATAATGCTCGTGATGAGCGAAACCGGTCCTGAAGCACGTGGAAGTAGTACAAATAAACTATACACTTTGACTGGTGAAGTGAGAACTACTTAAGTCAGCGGTTTCCAACCTGAATGCTGCAAGGCCTCCCCACATTATATGTTTTTAATCCACATAATAATATAAACACGTTTTAAATGATGCAATCTTTATTTAAGAAATAAAAACTGATTTTGCTATTACGTACATGCAGTGCTATAATGCTAGGGGTTTTGCCACCTTTTTTAGAACCTCTTGAAAAACAATAAAAACAGTGGTTCAAATTTTTTGATACTACCTGGATTTTTTTATAAATAAAAGAAAGATGGATTTGTTAATAAAGAATTATTCAATAAATGCTTGACCCCCATGTGAAGGAAGTCGAGAGTATTTGATTATATATCTCTTTCAGCCTCGTATTAGCTTTTTCTGTAAAGGTGACCCAGGATTGTAAGATAATTTTTCCAGTTTTCATGCTAAAAAAAAATCCCTTATTCAGTCACATTTCCTTACCGTGTTGGTTTTGTCATATAAACGCATTTATAAAGCGAATTGACAATTTCAAAACGTGGTTTTATGTAGTATTAAGTAATTATTTTACGTCATATTTTGCGTGTAAGACCTGAAATACATATTAAACCATGCGAAATTATCGAAAGACGCAAGAAGCGAAATTATTCATAGCAGAGCAGGCGCGAGACGTAATACATATTAAAAATAAAAACTCGCATTCCATCAACGCAATGTTAATATTTCAAATATAATAATGCACGTTATTCACCTTTCTAAGTCATATCCTTGGCCCTACTTTGTGTTTATTCGTTTTCATACGAGTCAACCCCTTCGAATCAAAGAATCGTATCTCAATGTGAGCAAATTTCGAGTCACTTTTAGTTGGTAACAATGAGACTTATTAAAAGGTCAATAAATACAAAGATAGTTCAATGTTTAACTATTTATCTTTTTAAATATTCATGGATTATATGAATCCGTCTATCTATGAAACACGCCATGTTTTCATCCCTTTCCACCGCAATCCCCATCCCATCGTCGAGACAGAAAACAGAATGAGCAGTCCT
>JAGVSL010000235.1:0-83873 GCA_022494535.1 Himalopsyche phryganea
ATAATTCAAATTAGATATTGAAATTCCATCAAGCACCCTCAGTCGATGTCTTAAACTAATTATTTGAAATGATTTCAGTAGCTGCTTTTGTGGTTACCGTGAATTTTTCTGAAGCATGTTGCGAAATACCACAACTATGACTGTATTTGAAAGCCTATAACATCACATGAAAACGCGTTTCCGGGATTCACAGTATGGTTAGCTTGTCATGTGAAAACACGGCTCCGTGACTCAACGTGTTAAAACACGCCTTTACTGAAGGTGTGAAATATTGAATCAGGAACAAGATATTGAAACTTAAAATCAAAACGGGATCGATCTATAATTAAATTATCTGGAAAAGAATGTGTGCAATTTGCAGTTCAATATTCGGCATACCTAAATTTGTGCGTTATGATAGGATAAACAAAGTTTTTATATGAGCAAAGAATACCTAAGGAAAACCAAAATTTTCGTAATATAATTCATTTTATTTCGTCAATAGTATTGCAATACCTTTGTTTGATTCATAATGTGTTACGTCATTAATTTTCCATTCAAATTTCACCATGAATTTTTAATAGCTGACTTATTTTACAAAAAGCATCTGCAATTTTATTTCGGGATTTATTAAAACGATAAATACTTAGTTTTCTAATACATTTATCTTTGATGACTCGTTCAAAATTTTAATTCAGTTTGAGTCATAATTGTTAATGCTTGAAGATTTATATTAAATGGTCGAAATTACATAGGGCAAAATAAATAATTTATGTTAAGTATTTATAGCTTAACCTTACTTTTTTTTCTGACCGTAAAATAATTTTATTCATACCATCCACAATTTTATTTAGACCGTTCGTATTTTTATTCTTACCAAAAATTGATTTAAATTCTGAACAAATTAAATGTAATTTGTTGCCAATCTTATAAACATCGTTATGGACGTGTCTGTTTATTTCTGTCATTTACCAAAAAGGACATACCTCGATTTTGCTTAGTACAGCTGTATAATACGTTATAAATATATCTATAAATAATTGTTTTTTTTTGTTCGTGATGCCCTACAAAAAATTCACCAGTTCGTGACTAACAAATTTTAGATCGAGTCGAAAAAAACAAGTGTGGCCGATTTTACGTTCAATTCTTAACACCTTTTTTACACTCAGGTGGACAGTCCATTGTCATTTTGCCCTCAAAGTTCAATCAACCTCGTACAGTGAGGTGCCCACAAATATAAAAACAATTATTGCCAAAATAATACCATAGATTCAAATATTTCATTATTTTTATACTAGTATAACCGTACCCGTCATAAAAGTTTAAAGTAGCTAGTACGTTGGAACTGTGTATCCATTGCATATATTTTATTTTATATTATACACCGCGAACCACGACGCTTAGGTCATGAGAAAATTTCATAACTATGTTTGATATTTGATAATAATAAGTGTTCGGCATCAGTCAACGCGCGACGGTGGGCGAACGCGGCGCTTAAAACTGCAACGCATAGCATGCCTTTGTAATGTCCGTAGTTAATGCCCAAAGACTAGAAGTTTGCGGGTCTTGTTTTGAGCAGTTTTGCATTTCAGTTTCAAACGCCTCACCCGCCCCACCGTCGCGCGTTGACTCGGGCCGAGCACTAAATCGTCTACAGAGTTCTCTGGGTTATTAAATATAAGATAGATTTTTGTCTACAAACATTTTTATGTGAATTGAGAGTTCCCATTTTCAACGAGAAATCGTTGAAAAAATTTGGTCACCAAAATCAGTCCTCAAATATATTGAATATGTCCACAAAACCATGTTAAGTACCCCGTTTACATATATAAAACTGAAAAAGAGATTGTGGAAAATACGTTGGTTGGACATACCTAGCTAGATCAGGACATACATATTCTTTGTCCAAATACACCACTTTAATATCGTCAAAGATATTGAATGTGTCTTAAGTTGAGACCCTGTAGTACCCCGTTTACAGAAATAAAACTATTTTGTCACCATGTCCGCTCGCAACGTGGAGCATATGGCCTCCTAATGAAGGTATCTCAACAGAATTTTTCTACGAGAACTGCTTGTCATTCCGTTGCTCAACCTCTCTCTTTTCGAAAAGAGTAGGGATACAACAATAGCGCCAGGACAAGACTAGTGGTTAGCTCATCGCTCTCACTACGCCTCGTTCTTTAGAATCGGATGGGCGGGAGGGAATTTTAGGCATCACAAACATTCATGACTACAAACAGATATACATTAATCGATTGAAAACTCAATTTATGAAACTGCACGTACCGGGACTTGAACCCGAGACATCCGTAACCGTAGCCAACGTCGTTGACCACTGCACCACGGAGCCGACCATATAACTAATAAACATATAAAGAAAAATACATGGTATACCCTGTATGCGCACGTCACTTTAATCAAACTATGAGAGACGCTGTTATATAATAAATATTATATTATTTAAATAACTATGTATCTTTTTGTTTTCTTTTAAACAAAGTTGAAAGTCATTTTGAGATTACAGTTATTTCAAGTAACTTCGATTTTGCAATATTGAAGATCTTCTCTTAGATAAATTAAGTCATTCTGTCATTTATTTGCTTTTAGATTCTTTAGCATTTGTTGCAAAAATTTGATTTACCGACGTTATGTAATGCGGCAGGGCCATTAAAGCGTTATCTGGGCAAACAATTATAAAATGTATTTTTTTAACTTCTTTAAACTTATACATTTATGTTCTTTTATATTGAAATATATAATATATTTAATGAAATGTGATTTCTCATCTGTGAAAGACTCAAAGATATCGACAGTGTTCTGGTCCTCAAAATTGAAATTGTAAAGATTTTTATCGAAAGCATTATATGGTGAGTTACGTTATGAATCATTGAAATGCACTCCTGTAAATTACCATGTTTGAAGATACGGGATTATACGTAGGGAGTGTGGATATAATAGTAGCTCTCATCAAGTGGCCGGGTCAGAATTCTTAAACCTAAAACCAATGTAAAATGATTTTTCCCTTCCAATAAGTGGTCAATTTATTTTTCTAATTTACATCATTTGCCCGAGAACTGCTCTGTCGTCTTTAAAATGAGATCCAATCATTAACTTATTTTCGTATTTTTTGAGGGTTACATAATTTGGACAAAACATAGTCGAATATTATACTAGATGCAGTGTCATCACCAAAACCTTTATATTTTATGATTAAATATCCCTAGAGAAAAACACACACACATACTTTGTGTTTTACATTTTAGATCAGAGAACATGTCAGTCGTTTCATAGTAATAAAATGTTTATTCATTTCATCTTTGAATCATATTAGTGATAAACACTTCCTTTGAACCTCTGTTTTTTTCCAAGAATGAAAATATAGAGGCATTGGGCTGTGACAGGTCTAGTGGTTAGTTTATCGCTTTCGCTAGGTACCATTTTTATGATCGGATGGGCCGGAGGGAATTCTAGACCATGGTTTCGAAAAGAAACCCATAAATCGTGATTCGAGCCCGTGAGATCCGTAACCGAAGCCAACAACGCTGGTCACTGCACCACGGACCTTAAGTCACAGTCATCCATGCCTTCAAACAGAAATCGATTAAAAAATCAATTTATGAAACTGTCCGTACTTGGATTCCAGCCTGTGAGCATCAGACCAGTGCCCAGCAAATTAAAAATAAACATTAAATATATCTTATTCTTTTTAAGTTGTTAACTGTCAATTCCTAGTGGAAAAGCATTATATTTCAAAAATCAAACACAATTTGTTTGTACTACTTCCACATGTTGAAATTTTAAAAATAAAACATAACAAATTTGTTATGTTTTCCCTAATATAAGTATATAGGCAGGATTGGCTGGAAGTATATTTTATACTAACCGGCACTGTGTTGACCACCTCTGACTCGTCGGCAGAGTAAACTGTACTTTATATACTAATATACCGAATCTTATATACGGAAACTTTAGATTTTTACGATCGATGTCTCCTTTTTTCGATTAAAAATACAATTCGAATTGGATTTTACACCTCAAGTAATCGAATACTAACATTTTCTCATTAATTGCAAATGGAAACCTTATAAGAATCTTTAATATCCGGAGAGTGCTTTACAAATTTAAATCAAGGCGTTTAATTATAAATAGCGATAAATTTTCTTTATTTATTATTCTTTATGCAAGTATTTCTATAATATAACCAATACTGAACCATCTTTTCTGTTTTGGTCAATACAATAAATACTCTCTCGAAATGAATTTGATAACAACATCTTCTTTATTTCGTTTATTCACTAGGGCAGTGTTCCGTAAACTTTTTGTGTTCAAGGTACACCTATCAAATCAAGAAATTTTAGAGGTACACCAAAGACAAAGCAATATGACCTACTTGTACAACGAAACTTGATAATTAAAGCAAATAACTAATTATCACATGAACGCTAAATGAATGTTTTACCATATTATACAATTAGATATCAATCTAAAAAAGAAGTATAATATTTTCGCTACACAACTTTTATTTATTGCATTATTATGGTAGGTTTTACCATATTTATCAAAAAAGAGGACATGTCCTTCAATTTGAGATATTGCCTTCCATCCATTTAAGAAGCGGTCTTAATTTGTCCTCCATTTAAAATTATTTAAAAACGGCTGTTAGAAAATATGAGAAGGAAGGAGACTACCATAAATTAATTTTAATTCTATAGGTTTTTTAAAAAAACTATGTATGTACATGACAATACTTAAGTACACGTTGTAATTAATCAGGAAGTTTTGATTTGATAGATGATTTTTTAGCATTTACAGTGAATCCCGAAATCCCGGAATTGACTGAATCTCAATCCCGGGATTACGGGATTGAATAATTGAGCGGGATCCCGGGATCGGAAGCCCTACTCTCGAGGGCTCAATTTATACATATTTTGAGTGAAAACGAAAGAAATAAGTGATTATCTTTGGCAATGATACTTAAAAAGTACTGATCGATCTAGTATTGCATGAAATTTGTGATTGTTGGTTCAATCAATTTAATAATTAGATGTGGAAAATAAATTTATTATACCGTTGAGTTTTTATTTAACACACATATATTTTTTGATGTACAATAATTTCACAAATATTTTTAAATTATAGGTTTTGAGACCTGTCGTATTTGCCATTCACCAGTGTTTTTCTCTGAAAATATATTGATAAGAGAACTGTACAAATTATATGTCATCACTTAAAATACCAGTCTTTGCTGTAACATAACCCGCTTTGTTCTCAGTAGGTAACGGTAGCTTTATATGTATATTGCAAAAAATCCTAAGGGAGCTATCTCCCGTCTGGTATGTCGTTAGTTATCCAATAAACCTCGAATCGATACTGCGTTGCGAGCATTTCAAACCACACACCAACGGGCCTGACCATCATTTTTTTTTAAAGCTTGTTGTAGATAATACTTTAAAATGGTTTAAATACAATTTCTACTATTTGGTTTATAAGTAAAACAATATTTTTAAATAAACACTTAATTAAATCAAAGGTTTTCCTATAAAGAATACCTGATTGGAAACAATTTTGATAACTGGGGTCAGCCGTTTTGCCTAAAATGTTACGATAGTGTTACTCTGAAATTGTTTTTCAAAAACAATAGACTAGTAAATATCGGATACTCGTAAATTGGTCTAAAAGAGATATTTTTTACCGAAAACTACACAAAATTGTTTTAAGTTAGTTTAGGTTAGGTTAGGTTAGGTTTGGTTTCGTTTTTTCTACCGTAAAAATTTTCGTTTCGGGTACTTTCTGAAGCGACCGTAAACTGTCATGACAGGCCGCCATTGTTCCTTCAAACAAAATGCGCAATTTTTTTTTGTTCGTATTTAACCGACATGAAAGTTTGCGACATATCACTGTTAAACCTATATTCCAACGTTTTCTTTCGCCATTCACGAATATTTTTCGTATATTTAGGTTATATGTGGAATTTACGGATTCGTCATTTCATATTTTAAACATTTAAGTTATCGATTGGTTCGTGTATAGCTAAAAGGGTAACCGCACATTAGTCGGCCACTATCGATTGAATAAATGAAGCAAGCGAGACAATGAATTGAAGCCGATAGACAAAGGCCGTGCCGGAACTACCCCTCCTCTTCGATGTAACAGTAGAAAACGTCGACAGCCCACATTGATTGACACAGACGAGGATCGTTGACAATTTTCAACTTCAAAAGTTAAGTTGTTGACACATAATAGGCCTCACAAAATTATAATGATTGAGTTGCTATCTCACAAGGCGTAATATTATCTACAGTAACTATTTAACAGCAAAGTTTTTCGAAATGAATCAAAACGACAATATGTAGTCACATATTTTTATGTAACCAAGTCCGCTACCAACGTATCGCATATGGACTCCTAGTGGAGCTTTTGCCAATAGAATTCGTTCCTCGAGAACTGATTATTATTCCGTCACATAGTTTCTGTGGACTATAGCCGAGTGGTTGATTTCGTTTGCTTTGGTTAAAGTATTCACAGGTTCGAGTGCCAGTTCGGATAGTGTCATACATTGATTTTTCACTTGATTTGTAGATATAAATGTCTGCATTCCCTCCCACTCATCCAATCCTAAAAACGGGGCGTAGAGAGAGCGTTACTTAACCACTAGTGCTTTCCTAGAAATATTTACAACAAAATAATTAAAAATAAGATGTAATAAATTCGCAGTTATCAAAATCTTAAAATGATAAAAAAAACATGCATCTGTCAAATTATATTCTTATCCAGTAACACAACAATGCCCAGGATTGTTTCAGGATCAATCACCCCAGTCTTGATTGCTGTGTGCTATAAAGTCAATTTTTATTCTAGAGATGACCTTGAGTGATGTTAAATTGTAGAATAAGTAGGACGTTGGCAATTTACCATAACATATCTTTTTACTTCATTGCTACTTCAAGTTAAACAAATAACAGTTTTCAGTCATGAGTAATGATTTTGTAGCTTTGACATTTCATTTAAAAAAGTATATCATTGTCTTAACAAGTAAACTGTGCATATACATTCCAGCAAAATATTCAGGAGATCAAACATATGTAAAATTTGTCGAATAACATGGGTTAAAATTGAATCCTTGAATCTCCTGAACATTTGGCTGAAATGTAGATACACAGTTTGCGAGTTGAACGGAAATTTTAACGACACTCCCTACGTATAATCCCGTATCTGCAAACATGCGATTTTACTGGAGAACATTTCAAATATGCAATGAAAGGACGGTCAATGTTGCTATTTTAATCTAATTTTCCCTGTTATTTGATGCCTACCCATACAACTGAGTGCATAGACAACGAAAATTCTAACTACATATAATACATATTTTGCACTTACGTGATTATACGTAGGGAGTGTCGATAAGATGTTGGGCAAGTGTTTTTATATTTGCTTATCCACGAATACGGATTAGTCAATCTATAGCAACTAAGATATAAAAAAAAAACTCCGGAACAGTACATATCGCGGACTCATCGTTCAGGAAAAAATAAAAGTCCTCATCTGTATATATAATATTTTTACAAGACCTAAAATGTAACATTAAAGTGTCCTTTTTATATAAATACTGTCAAGTGGGTTTGAAAAGGAGGTGTCATCGATAATCCTTGAATCCAGAAGCCAGCGATAAAAAATAAAAAGGTCGCTAAAAGTAATTTACCGTACCTATCATCTACTTGACACAGGAATAATCGAGTTTAGCTTTTCTTTTTTAAGACCTTTCCTCAATACCACATTTTCCCTTATCTCGATGGATCATTAATCTTGGCAGTAATATTTCGGCGTGTTGCAGTCATTTTTGAAGGATGTTTTCACGAAGACAGGATATGAGTGTGTAAATATAATTTTAAAAACAATTTTAATTAAATATGTGAAAAAACGTAGATAAAATTTCAATTAATTCATTTTAATTTTCAACTGTTATATAGGGTTTTTTTATTTAAGCTTATCATGTTTTCATTACGAGCCGTAATGAAAACGTTTGGGAAGCACTGCTCGAATGATTATCGAAGAAATATCTTGTTTTTTTAGTTAATCCACACTTATTCACGATTCGGGCACTTACATTTTATTTATGGTTAGAAATGTATTGCTATGTAATCTGACAGCGTTAATTCGGCTCAGCGAAGCACGAAATATTAAGGGCCTTGTGGGGATGAAAAATATTGTTCACTTATTCTTGTTCCTACACGCAAATAGCATTTTAGTTGCGAAATGTTCAGTTAAATAAAACTAATCCGCTCTTAACCACAAAAGAACGACGAATGAAAATAAAAACTTTTGTGCATATTTATGCGGTCCTATTGTTAATAGAGTCTAGGCAGTAGAGGGCTGCACGGGCCTGCACGGGCTTATAGGATATAAAAATCTGTACAACAACGGTGTTATTTCCAAGTTGGCGTTACAATCCTATACGAATATTCAAATTAAATTTTACAAGTACATATACATAAACATTAATGAATTTCAAACAAAGAATTAATTAAATGTATCTAAGTACCATCGACGTGTGGTGGATTTATCTCTATCTCAATCACACAAACTCACTTGTGTAAAAGGAAGTAGGATAAAGGATCAAACGCTAGCATACCCGTGTACCTCGCTTGCACCGTTCACTTTACATGTGACTTATAAAAAGAGAAATTCACGTCACACTCCGGTTACCTACCTAGTTAATGAATAAATAATAATAGTTTTAATTATATAAAATAATACAATAAAATATTTTTTTTTGACTTACTCACGTTTGCATAAAAGGTGGAGATTAAGCCTGTATTGTGTATAAAATTATTGCTTTGGCTTTCTCAACCTTTTGATATTCTGCGCAGCAAACCTCTCGTCTTAGAAGGGATATTGGTTTTTACTATAATAACTTTACTTTTTTAATAGCTGTTCTATATAAAAGTTTAAAACCCGGTTATGTTTTATAATATGATATTCGTTACATTTCACGTAATTATCATTTTTTTTCCATGTCCGCTCCCAATGTGGAGCATATGGTCTCCTAATGGAGGTATCTTGACAGAAGTTTTTCTACGAGAACTGCTTGTCACTCAGTTGCTCAACCTCTCTTTTCTTTTTCGGAGAGAGTAGGGATAGAAGGATAAGGCTATGACAGGACTAGTGGTTAGCTAATCGCTCTCGTTACGCCCCGTGAGGATGGGATTGGTGGGAGGGAGGACTCAGACTACGAACAGAAATCCATAAATCGATTGAAAGATCAATCTATGAAAACCGTCCGCACCGGGAATTGAACCCGAGACATCCGTAACCGTAGCCAGCGACGAAACCAACTGCGCCACGGACGCCGACATCATCATTACAATTAGGGGAACGAAATACGGATTTCTACAAACAATATGTAATTTGAGGGGAATCGTATTTGTTAAATGATTTTTTTCAACAAATAATAGAACTTTACTCAGCACAATTAATCAACACCTTTCAGAATTCAATTTCAAATCATTCCATTAATTTTTAATTCATAAATGTGTTGTTCAATAATACCGTCTGCATCTACACTATATTTATAAATGAAAAAATTCGATCGGAAACGAGTTGAACCCCTCTGGTGCAGTATAATAAAAGTAAGGGAAAAATCTTGTTTTGTTGTTGGTGAAAATGTATCAATTTATTCCTATATTTCTTTCAGGTATTATAATATATTAAACAATTAAATAATGGCGCTGAATTTCGTTCTTGTCTGTATGGATTTTTTTATAAAATTTATGGAAAGAAAACAGATATAATAATTTGTATCCATGTCCGCTCCCAACGTGGAGCATATTGCCTCCTAATGGAGGTATCTCATCAGAAATTTTCTATGAGAACTGCTTGTTACTCAGTTGCTCAACCTCTCTTTTTTTAATTGAGTAGGGATAGAAGGATAGGGCTAGCACAGGACTAGTGGTTAGCTTATCGCTCTCGCTACGCCCCGTGAGGATCGGATGGGTGGGAGGGAATTATTCAGATATCACAAACACTCAAACTACGAACAGAAATCCATAAATCGATTGAAAGATAAATTTATGAAAACCGTCTGCACCGGGATTTGAACCCGAGACTTCCGTAACCGTAACCAACGACGCTGCCAACTGCGCCACGGACGCCGACTAATATTTAAAGACTACTTATTATTTGGTCAGTAACTAATTCCACAAATGGTCAGTTAATAATTACGTTTGATAAGTATGTAATTGCCAAATAAATAAAGGTAAGGTTTAAATATACCATATTGAACTTATGAATTTATTCAAATACGTGTAGGCTTATTGTATCTTTTCTTTGCAATAATTAAATGTAAGAAATAAATATCTATGTATAAATCCATTTTCCTGCGATATTAAAAGTGCACCTACGATAATATAACTTGTTTCAAATGTTTAAATCAAGCGCTGGCAGGTTTCATGCAATTATTATTGCTTTATAATAAAACCAGTCAATAAATAGTGCAAAATGTTGATAAGATTTGGCGCCGCACATCAATCACAATAAATTTAAGTAAGGGACTGCAATAAATACTAGGCGAATAATTATATCTTTAGGAAATCCATTCTAAATATTGAGTAATTGACGAGATCTAACTTTAGGTATAGGATGGCTAAACTGGCGATTATGTGTATTCGTAAAGTCTTCAGTTGAGAGCGCGACGACAGAATATTGGTCCTTTCCTATTGTTGTCCATTTATACGGCCGTTGGCCGCATGTTTTATGCCTCAGTCATCACTTGCGTCGATGATTTGTTTTTTCAGGACGTTCGCCTATATCATTACGTATTCAGAATTAGCGTAGTCTTATTGGTCAGCGCTTGAATTTGCTGACTGTATTTATAAATATTATTTTTAAATTTGCATCGTCTATTCTATATTAATGACTCGCCATATGTCAATATCGTTATTTCGGTATTTCAACAATTTATTTGAACCACCTCCACCCATTATCTGTATCCAGCCGCTGTTTTACGACCGCCTTCCAAAGTGAAATAACGAAGAAACAAATTTACTCGGAAAGCTGCACGGGACCGATATTTTAACCATGCACTATTGTGCTGAAGAAATGAAAAAATGCAGAGAAAGAAAAAAGAAATGAAAGTATGACTTGTGAACAGCGTATTTCGGTATAGAAAAAATAACCAAAATACCGAGATCCCAGTTTCAGTAATAGCGTTTTGTAATCCTTAATCACAACATTTAGATTATATTGTATATATCAGCGGTCACCAACCGGTGGTCTGCGGAGTTGTTTCAGTTTTACAACACTGGAGCTAATTATCAACAAACCTATTTAAAACATGCAGCAACAAAAATCAAACTAATTGACCTGTCTTAGCTAAAGAAGCGTTTTCATCGTTTCACGATAAAACGTTTAACTTTTGTGATCTTTTTTTTATTTCTTATTATTGTACCGTTTAAAAAAAACATGTTAGTGGTCCGCGGGTCAAGTCCATCGACTACTTTTCAATTAATTTTTCAAAATAAACATGTCTTTTAATTAAGGCTTAGAGTTCATATGAATTTTCTCAATTTTTTCCATCCCTATATCTTGAGACGTGTTAAAATGTCTTTTATAAGGTGTGTTCTCTCAGCTTACATAATTTTTCGCGGGTAGAATTTAAAACTCGCAACTCCACACACTATAACTTAATAAACAGCAGTGATTTAACGAGGTGTGTGTTTATTACTCGTGTTCGACTTTTAAGAGAAGGAAATAATAGACATATGAGATAAAAATGTTTGATAGAAAATCCTTGCTGACCCCATTTTTCATAATTGTGCAAGTCGAAGGGATTTTGAAAAAAACTAAAAAGTCTTTTTAATAATAACAATAATTCACGAAGCATTTAGTGCTCATTTTTTATGCCTAGAGATTTAAACCCAATGTTCCATAACGAAAGACTTTTACCAATTGAATAACAGTCGCTCTTCTCGCGCTTTGTATGTTTTTGAATGACAGCCGCTAACGAGCATACTTATTACACACCTACTATGTGTTGTCGATCGGTAACAATATTAAATCCAACAATTTAATATCAATAAAAGAAAAGAAAAACATTTTTTTAATTGAAAGAGTAAAAAGAAATACTATCCGTATTGTAGAGAAAGTGATAATTTAAGTCATTATCAAAATATGGGTCGCGTAGACAACGATTTCAATTGAGATATAATTCAAAATTAAACCAGTCTTAGGATTGAATTATTGATTTTAATGCGAGCTTGCTTATCCGTGCTAAAATGTAATATATTACTATTATTATACCTCAGGCAGTTGAGCAAGCAAGAAAGATTGGACTTATCAAACCAGGTGTCTTGGGTGAAACTCTCTAAGACATTTTACAAATTACATAATAACAGACACATTTTATTTGTTACAAGGCATTATTTGATTAAGTAATTAAGAAAATTTCTCAAGTTTAAACTTAACCTGAAAATCCATTACGAGAAATAATTTTGATGTGCGGATGTAAAGATTGTTTCTAAACTGTGCTTTCACAATTTTGGAGCATTTTGACATCCAGTTTGAAGCATGTTTACATCTACACTTGGGCCTCGTATGACACGGTGTTATACAACACGGTTGATGAATTGTGACATATTTCTGTACAACACGCCTTATATAGCACGGTTTCAGTATTTTTTTAAATAAAATGATTTTATAATGCAAAGAAGTTTGAAGTTCAAGAGCGAATTACAATAGATCTTGGACCCTTATCACGAAATACGTAAAGATTTATACGCTAAAAGCAAACATTCGCTTAAAATTTTATTAGCTAGTTGATAGCTATTTCGGCTTAACGCCATCGTAAGAACTATAAAATAACTAAGTATATAATATATTGGCGTTAAGCCAAAATAGCTATCAACTACCTAATAAAATTTTGTAGAACTAAATACTTGGATATTTTATCCTATTATTCAACAATTTGAGCTTGTGTGTGTGTATATTTTGAAATTTTATCCTATCATAATGGAGTTCTACCAAGTAAATGCAAATTCAATGAAACAACCTGTTTACATTACGATATAATATTCAAATATGATATTCCGACATTTGTATAACAGCTAAAGTAATGCCGCGCATTTGTTGTTTTGCCCTGAGCAGCAATTTGGTTTTTCACGCTGAGAACGTCTCATCTTAGAGGGAACGTTGCTCCTGATCGAGTATATATTTATAATAAATATAGGTTAGTACAGTAGTACACTTTCGATACAACTCTGATAATTTAGGAGATGTTTATAATTTACTATTAAACCATTATATTTCCATTATCATAAATCAATCAGTTTAATTAATAGTGTAAAAGTAATTTAATTAAATAAAGCAAATATAGGTGAATACAATTTTACTGATAGTAAATAATAGTTAGTAACTTACTGATAACAGGGAAGTAGGCCAAAATGATATCATTTTGTTAATAAATATTATATATATAGATATATACAAATATTTAATACAATATTGCATGTACCAGTAGCGTATATAGATATGTATACATACTTTTGTAATCCTAATTCTTGTAAAACATAACTAAATATGATATATTTTTCGGTTTAATGAGATATTCGGAAACATCTTCTCATTCCAAAAGCAATAAAATTAATACATTTAAGTAATTGAATATCACGTGTGAATCAAAATCGTGGGAAAAAAAGGGAAATGAATGTGATAGAAGCTAGCTATCCTTTATATTTGAAGTATTAATTGTTAATAATGTTCCTATTATTCCCTGATACTTTTAAAGTATTATATTTTATTTAAATAACCTATTTCTTTTTGGGCCAATTTCGCCAAGTGGAACATAATGTCTCCACGCGGTGCCTCCAGGATTCCATATCACCAGACAATTGCTTTGCTCCTTTCCTATGACATCCACCAAGTACATCAAATGGGTAGTACCTAGAGATTCCAACTCGAATATTTGAGTTATTTTTATTTTTAATGACATATTTTACAAAATCGATGAAAGATCACATCACAATTTCTCCAGAACAATAAAGAATACCCCAGGTAGTGAATATTTTTGCCTTCACCCAACTCGAAAGGTTTTAATATCTTATATAAAATAATCCAGACCGGTCTGTAGGCGTAGATGTAGACGTTTGATTATTATCACATACATACGTAGGTATGAAATTTTCTCATTACCTAAGCGTCCGTAATGTATATAAACAACACACACAGTTCCGACACAAATCCGAGGCAAACAAACAACGATCAGTCCGTCAGTATGGAAACTATAGAACAGCTGCTTTGGACATTCAGTATTTCAATTTCAATACCGTCATCTCTGACGGCTGTTCCCACTAATCTTATCATAATACTTGAGTTTAACGAATGACTCACTGAAAAAAAACCCTCTAAACATGCCGTAATTTCAGTAATTGAAGAAATACCGTTGCAGTAATCCGACGCAGCTACAAATTTTAAATACTATAATACAGTGGAACGGTATTGGAATGTGTATTTATATATAGTTTGTTATTTACTCAGAAACCAATCGAATATCCGAATATATTCGAATAGTTGATAATGACGAATAGTTGGAAACCCTAGTAGTAACAGTCGTACAGGACGCCAGAATCCATGTAATATAGGCACATACGAACGGGTGGTGAATTTTGCTTCGTTTATATTTATTCTGAAGCATTCTGCCACTGGATCTGTACTAGAAAAGATTTTGCAATATAACATATTGTTAAATCATGTTTAATGCATTATGTGTACTTTGCTCCAACCTTTGACGCAGTAGCTATGTGACAAGATTGCAAATAACAATAGTAAACAAACAAACTAAACTAAAAACCTTTAGACTCTGAGACAGTTGTACGTTGTAAGGTAAAAAATGCGATTTAAACTTTTACAGTTGTTTGGATGACGTGAAAGGCCACAATAAAAAGGCAACTAATTATTTGGTCAGTAAGTAATTTCAAAAGTGCTCAGTAACAAATTGGATAAATGGTCAGTTAATAATTATTTTTGGTCGGTAAATAATTGCCAAATAAGTAATGGTTAGGTTTAATTAAAAAAACTGATCGTTTTAAATAAATATCTGACCATTCCATATAAATTACTGGACGTTTATTTTATTCCAATGACCACGTGCATAATTATCATTTTGATTAATTACTGACCATTTATTATTTTTCACTAACCAAAAATTAAAAAAAATCTCGATGGTCTAGTGCAGTTCTAAATTTTTTCATGCAACAAATTTTTTAAATATTTGTACTTTCTACTGAAAATTTTCACGGACCCCCAGGGCTCCGCTGTTTGGGAAGCACTGGTCTAGTGGTAAAAGTTTTGAACTAACGATCAGGTGGGTCCGTGTTCAAATCCGGGCAAGGTCAATTTCAAGTTTAGATTTTTCAATTTTAATTTGTGATCGCTTCAAGGTTGTTTGTGATGTCTCTTCTCTTCGAGTTGATCTTGAGATTTTCCAATTGCGAAATATTTAACCCATTGGCTGTTAGCTATAATATCAGGTATTAAAAAAATGATTTCATAGTTTTAGTAACTGAGTAAAACAATGAATCCGTTATGGTAACAAATAAAGGGCATTGAGTATCTTTTGAAGAAAATATGAATTTGTCATTTTGAATTTCAAATCAAAGAGAAACTTCATAACAAAATTCCATATATTTTATCATCGATTTAATTGAAATACATCGAAATTTGCTTTTTTTAGCGCTAGGCGGAGCATTTCTTACTAGTCTTTAAATAGGGGTCACCATCGCCTATCGCTTCAAAACGGGGGACAAAGTCAATTATTAATTGATTATTATTACACATAAAAGAAAATAAAATCGATGAAAAACTACAGGTACAAATAAAGTGTCAATGAAACTTTTATTCAAAATATAATCAATAAACCTAAAAACCGATAAAGACATTAAAAAAAGTTTCAAATCTTGTTGTATGAGTATTATATGTCTAATCTGCAACATACGATATCGACTTTCATGTGTTGCCTACTTTATCTTTGATCGCAGAGGCACGCTAGTCGATATCGTTTAAGTACCCATACTAACATGAAAGGCGATATCGTATTGTTGCAGATTGCACTTGACGTATGCAACCTGGCGAATAAGCTGCTTTTGACTTTTCCCCTGTTCAATGAACAGCTGGAAAAATAAATATGTTTTAAAAATCAGCGAAAATATATAGTCGTAAATATATTCTTTAAAACTGACACTTAAAAAAACAATCGAGGTTCTACTGCATTTAAATCATATTTCCACAACACTTTTTGAATTAAACTGACAAAATATCAACCAACCATAGTAATCTTCCTTTTACATCATATTTTATAAGTTGTAAAGGTACACTGAAATATCATTATTCCCTTTATAAACTACATTATTCTAACAAAAATATGCCATCCAGTGTACACAGCAAAGATTGTCCTTGTATAATATAGGAGTGAACTGGTATCAATTTAATTAAGTACAATTTGCGATAAGAAAGAGCCAGAGAGAATTAACTAGTACGGTATCTAATTCTGCCAGACCCGTAAATTAACAAGCTGCCACTGCAAGTGTTGTACTTGCGTCTTGTAGTATTGTACTTGGATTGTTTTATTTTAATTAACGGCTATATGAAGCGACGTTTCTCAAACAATTTACTCTCTTGCCCCTCCCGAATGATTGAGAAACCTTGGTACTGACAAGTTTTTACAAAATCTAAAATGAAACTTTTTATCTATGTCCGCTCTCCATGTATATGGCAGCATAATGAAGGTATCTCAACTGAAGTTTTTCTGCGAGAACTGCTTGTTACTCAGTTGTTCAACTTCTATTCGAGATTCGGAATAAATGAATTGGGTCAGAAATGGACTAGACGTTAGCTTATCACTCTCGTTTAGCTCCGTTTTTTAGGAATGGATGCGTTGGAACTGACATCATTCAGACAGAATCAATTAAACTGTCCACACTGGGATTCGAGCCCGCGAGATGCGTAATCAAAGCCAACGAAGTTTACCACTGCACCACGGACCCGGCTAAAACTACTTCAACGCAATATAAATGATTGTATATACGGAAAACGACCGTTCTTTCACTTTTCTCAACATATTTGATTGATAGCTGCTCAAAGTATATTATTTCAAACAAAAATTCGTAATGAATTAAACGTTCATGCTCATAAACGTTTACATTATTATACTCATGTTAAAATTTCAGTTATGATGTAAATAAATTATAAAACAGTTTATATGCAAACATATCTTCAAAAAAATCAAGGATTATAAAACGGATATTACGTATTTTTTTACTTTGAAGGCCATAAATATACCCCATGAGTTGGTGTCTAATTTTATTACGTAAGGAGGCCAGAACTTGCATTCTCTTCTTCTGTTAAGTTTTTTTTATATTCTATGATGTTGTTGATGGTGTTGATAATTATGAAGGGGTGTAATCTTAAAGATGATTTTACTGGTAAATTCAATAATCTCTGTAGTTCATTTATGTGATTCGTATTTTTGTGAACAGACTTAATCCCAAACACATGCATGACCATGACAATAAGCGTCAGAATATTTCAAAAATAAAACCCAATTTGTTTCGTATTGCTCTCACATTTTTATAATGATCAGGAATTTGATATTAGTTGATGTTTTCAGTGTCATTTGAAACGAACGCTTCTGACAGGGTCCCTTGAGGATGATCCCACCTTCCAGAACAATCATCAAGAAAAACACTAGATCTGTGTTCCGTTTTTTTTTATTAATAGATACAGTTAGTTTGTTTACGATACAAAGAAGGTACAATTATTTACAGTTAAGACACGTTAAATAAAAACAAAATTAAATGGCAAGTTAGCATTTGGCAAGCAAACAATAGTTCGAGCCGAGGATTTGAAGGAGAGCCTCATCCCTCCCCCCCCCCCCCTCCTTTCCCAGACAAAACAAGAGATATTAGCGATGCGAGGAATATACAGTAAATGGGGCTGAAAGATTCACGCCATTCAAATTCGCCCTCAAATAAGGTAACTTTTTGCTTTGGGCGGTAAAAATATTTCAAACGACCACCTAAATTGATTTTATTATTACTACGCTGATTTACATAAATGAAGTTAAATTTAATAATATTGACTTGCCAATGCTTCAAAAAATGATCTGTGGTGTGTCACATTACACTATTACTTATAAGGTGTGCCAATATTACGTTTTGAATATTCAACGAAATTTCGATTGTAACGATTATTATAAATAAACTTATGCATAACAGATCTGAATAACAATAGACATTGAGCACTTTTATGGCCAGGTGTGGTGTTGGCGAGATATTCCCCTATGGATAATTTTAATTTGTGCAAGTGTCGTAAAGATGCTACTCTCCGCAACCGCCATTTTTATAGCCTGTAAAACGGTTTAACCGCTCGTTTTCACATAAACTTTTCCTCCACCTTGGTGCATCGAAGAGTTTTAAACATTATCATACACGATTCCGATGAGACTGGCTGAGGAATGTATGGCAAATCATTAAACATAAATCATGACAAAATGGGAATGTTTTATAGATGCAGTGAATTGCAAATCCTAACCTTTTATGGTGGCAGACAAATTTTAATTAAAAATATGAAATAATCATTAAAATGATGTACACCTATGCACATTTATCAAACCAACACGTTTTTTGAGATTTTCGTAAATATTTTCACACTAAAATGATAAAAATACTATTTTAAAAAACAAAAACAGGGTTGTCAAAACCTCAGAATTTGAGTCACTTTGTCAAACTAACTACTATCACATTTTACACACTTTAGTTTTCTAACGAATAGTACATTTCAAAGCAAGATTCCACACATAAAAACCTAATAAATTGTTTTGCATATGTACCTTTTTGTGCAAACGAATCTATGATAGCTCTGTGGCATCTACAAGTATCAAGTTTCAACACTTATCAAGTTTGCAGATTACATCGAAAATGTCGATATTTGACTTGAGGAAAAAAAATAACTACTTCTCAATATTTTAAAAAATAAAACGCAATTCATTTGTACGACTTCCACATGTTTATAATGATCAGGACCGGTGTCGCTCATCACGAGCATGCTAATTTAGATCATTTATAGCAGCGTTTATAGTTCATTCAACGGTCAGCAGTGTTTATCGAGCCGGTTCAGTCGTAGTAATAGTCTTCCGAATAGTACTTTCATCATTCAGGCTTCCCAACTCGAATATTCAAATATTCGATATCCGAATATATTCGGCTCTTTTTTAACTATTCGATATTCGAAAATTGGGGCAACTATTCGAATACTATTCCTACTAATTTTGAATAATACATTTGAAAATATTAAATTTGTGTCAGTGATTTTATTTAAGAAATTCGATTTCATTCGTGTGCTCGAATGACTGCAGATTCTGAAAGGCGAATCCCGGGTCGTTAGTGACAAAATACATGGAAATGTACAAAATCTCAATAATTCAAATTTGTATATCAGTGATTTAAAATATGAATAAAGGTAATTTTTATTAAAATTGAGCTCGCTTTTTACAAATTTTAATGTTATGTAATTAATTATTCAAATCGTTTTTTTAAACACATTCACAACGGGGGGAAATATAACCAAAATACGAGCAGCAGCGGGGCTGATTCGCAAGAAATTGACAATAGGTCATGGAAAAAATAGCATGAAATTGACCAATCGACAATTACGCGAAAAAAAGTTTGGATGTTATCCTAAAGATGTTTCGTAATAAGCTGATCAAATTCTTTCAATAATACTATGAATCAAACATGAATTATTAGTTATGAGCGATTAATATCGCCTATATCGAATAACGCGAAAAACGCGTTCCCCGCCGCAATACAAAAAACTTAACGACGCGGAAAACGCGTCCCCCGGAGCTAACGTGTTAATATGATTTTCATACTTCAGAAACTAATCGAATAGTTTCAATTTTACCATTCGGTATTCGAATAGTAGATAATGACGATTAGTTGGAATCGCTACCCAATAGAGATACTTTTATAGTCCGGCTTAAATCATAGTTTGCTATAATATTTTGGTTCAATAAAACACTCTGAATGAAACGATTAGTCATTTAGTGTCATTACTCTGACATACGTATATTTATCATGATGACCTTATCAAAGGAAATACTTGAATTTCATTATATTTACCAAAAACCACAAAACTTTTATCATTTTATTACACCACGTGAAAGTGAATCGAATTTCGTAAATGCGAAGATCCTTTTCCAAAGCATGAATATCTGTCATAACTTAACCAAAAACCACATTTTAATCATGAATCAACGCCGCGAAAATATTTAATAACCGAGCAGGAAAGAATGAGCTTGAAAAGTATATGTGTTAATGTATGAAATTTATTTATTTAGTGTAAAAAGAAAAGGCTAATACATTGTATTTTCGTATTAAAGCTCATCGGTGGCTAAGATCTCCGTTATTCTTGTTGAAACAAATAGTATGTTAACCTTGATATTTAATGGAAATATTGCATAAGGGTTTGATAGTGCAACTGCACTGATGGAGAATAAAATGGGGTTTGTCTCGTGTATATAACAAAAAAATCCCAACGTAGAAATTACACATTGCTGCGTATATTGGGAAGCATTGAAGGCGTAAAATTTCCGAAGAATTTTCGAATTATTACAAACAACGAACGATTATATCAAAATAAAATAAATTATCACATCAAGAGGTTTAAATACGCAAAGTGTTCCACCACTTTGAAAATATAAAAGGGTTTAATTGGCTTTTGTTAAAAAATGTATAGGCTACTATTTCAAATTCATCTAATAAAAACAATTGAAAAAATGTATGTTTGGTTTATGAAATTTACATATTTTTGCTTATGGTGTGCCGCAAAATATTAATGTGTATATATATATATATATATATATGTATATTACTATAACATTACGCCTGTATATCTATTATATATGTACATATTACGTTAAAATAAAAGATTTAAAAAAACAGTTGTGACGTTTCTTGCATTATTGGTCTGTGAAATATTTCTTCTATTTTTACCTTTTCGCAATTGTTAAAAGGTTGGGAAACACTGTACATATTTATATATATATCTGAGTAAAATTTCGGTATATATGATGATAACCTTTTCTTTTCTATATGTTAAAAGAAAACAATTTTTATTCTCAATAAGCATGCACTATGTATTTAGTTACACACATCCGTTTTAATTTTTAAAATATAAATTATTGATGTAATAATTCATTGAAATTTCACAATAGCTTAGCAGTTCGTACAAAACTGCTTTTTATATGCGTTAATAAATATATAAATCAGTGTCAAATTCAACCTAATTGCAACCATTGAAACATCTGAGTATCTATTTGTTGAGAATTTTTATATCGTAATTTATATAGAAATATTCATGTTATAGACAAAAAGATAAATATAAACTCATAAGCTCATCCGCCGAGTACATCCTATGAGTACCAGATGGTCCTCCAGGACCCCGGAATCCCACAGGTTGGAAGAAGAGGCAAGCAGGATTGAGGCTCTCCGGAGACATCCGCAGCACGTGACCAAGCCAGTTCCAACGTCTCCATAACCGCTGATGTGATAGGGCGTTGCCCGGTCCGTTCCGTAATATCTGAATTCCTCACAAGCACCTCCACCCAGTATCCGACGCAATCTATTCTCGAAGCTCAGCATACCATGCCATGATTCTCTACCGTAAAGTAGCACAGGTAGTATGCAATCGTTGTACAAATGTTATTTGGTTTTAATCGTGTACAGCTGAGGGTCCCAGACGGTCTGCATTGAGTCAATTGTATTTAAATCAGCGGTCACCAAGCTACGGTCACCCAAAGATTTTCATCCGGTCCTCCAGAAATTCCCCATTTTTGTATATAAATTATTCACATAGGAAATATAAATTTTATAAAATCTCCTGATTTGGTTGTGAATTCACGACATCTTTTTTTTCAATTAATCAATTGGGATAAAGCTATCAGGTAGTGGACCTTAAAGTGAAAGAAGTTAGTTATAAAATGTATTCTTAGAGGCGACCAGATGTTCGTTTGCATGAACATTTATTGAAAAAATAGAACAATAGAAATGTCCAAATAATAACTCCAATCGAAAATTCAGTTGTATTTCAAGTTTGCAGACTACACATTGCTTCATTTGTGTGGTTAATATTACGTAAGCACTTATCAATACTCTAACTGGATTCCAATAAGAGTTTATTTTTCATCAAGCCCTCCAAGTTTTAAATAAATACAATCAGTACAGTTTCCCAAAACGTTTGTGTGACCGCTGATTTAAATTATAAAATATATTTCCAAACTTACAAACTTCCATATTAAATGAATTTGAAATTTTGTTGTTCATTTTCAAAAATCATATTCTCTAATACCTAATATTTTTCAAAACTAATAATTTCCATTCCAGCCAATGAGAGTGCTGCATTGCATTGTCATGGCTACCAGTGTTTGTTTTCATATCGTCGATGTTCTGGAAGAAAACACTAAATCGAAAAAATTACATATTGAGTTAGTTACACTAAAATGTTCCTTATTTCGAACTCTACACATTTGTTTTAATAAATTATACTTTTACTTAGAAACAGTTTTGTACAAACAAACTAAATGAAGAAGATATGGCATTTCAAACATTTGAAAAACTTCAAAGTCCAGTAACTCAAAACTAGTATTTTTCAGTTAGTGTCTTCTTCCAGAACAACGGCAATATCATGGTGTCAACGTCTATTCTTAAACTGTATCAAACTATGCATTTGTAACTGTATCATGAAAACGATTTTTGTTGATTTGCCAAAATCAAGCATTGACGGAGATTTTGAGTTATGATACTAGAGCCCTCAATTGTACGACTACCGTAGTTGGTATCCGACTGGGAAAAATAAATTTTACACAGTGAAAACTGAATGAAGAATTATATTGAAATTGTTTTAAGTGTGAAAACAAACATAATTTAAAGTAATTCTTTCAAATTATAAATCCTGGGCAAACGTTTTTGGCTAACGGTCCACGTCTAAGATTGAAAATAAACAGAGGGCCGAAAGTAAAACACTTATTTCAGTTTGCTATAAAACTATATATTAATTGATTGAATTGGTATTTACTTGGTAGAACCCCTCTCTATAATAAAAAGCAGATATCAAACTATTTAGTTCTACAAGATTCATAAGAATTGATTGGTCGCTATTTCGGCCTCATGTCATCGTCAGAACTATCTATTGAGAAGACCCGAATCGAATAAAGGCGAACGGTCGGTTATCGACGTCCTGGAAGGTCTGGGATCTCAAACAAACATCATTTCATATCCGGTTCAACTCTTGTTTATTTTAATCGAAGATGCAGTGGTTTAAAATACACAAAAATAGTTCTAACACATAAAATTGAGTCTACATTTACAATTACTTAACACATGAATTTACTTTAAGTTATAATGCAAGTGACACGACAAACGATTTTAAATTAAGTCAAACACAAACAATCCACAACGTAAACGGCGGTTCTCCCGGCTCGAAGGCTGGCAAACGACTCTGCGCAAAAATCAAAAATCGGACTCCCGCACCGTCGGAGCCACCCCTTTCCGTCAAAAATGGATTCGTTCACCGAACGTGTCCGAAAGCTATTGACCGATCGCCCTTCACGACAAAAGTCGGATCGACTTCTACGAATCATTGTGATTAACGCGGTGCGTTGTCAGTTATGGACCCTAATAAAACTTAAACTTAACAAAAAAACCAGGGTGTGTCATTATCATATAACTATCGAAATTCTTTTATATTTTTACTTTATTACTATAATATTATTAACGTTGAAAATAGCTCCTTGTGAATTAATGAAGATGAGTTTGGAGCTAAATATACTTTGCTATTTCAACCTTAATATAATGGAGTTTCACCAAGCAAATACCAATTCAATCAATATATTAATGTGTCTTTGTTTTTGTCATTTAAATTGAATCAACATTTAACACCATTCTGGTAAATACGATGTGTACATTTTTTAAGAATGCGTTTTAATACGTGGTTATGTGAAAACTGTGTATTGCTATTCAATCTCTACATGGTGTTTTCAACACTGGGATTGTAAATAAATGTAGAAATGGTACCGGACATTTCCAAGACAGATTACATATTTATTTTTAATGATACTAACCAACTGTAGTTTAAAACTGAATCAAAAAGAAAACCAATAATAACCTGACTGGATGATAACGATTTTCAGCTGCCTGTAAAGTTTCTCAATAAATAATATTACAAGTCATCCAAAATAATAATTAATAATTTCTCTAAATGACTAACAGTGTTCGAAAATAAACTTGATTTTTATTTTCAATTATGGCAATACAATGCAGTATATTTTTAATTAGTTGCAAGTAATCATTTATTTATTATCAGCCATTTAATTAAAAGCTTTTATTTTTTGATTAATTGATACACTCAGTCTTACAAATAAACTTAATGACAACATCAAATCTACCATTATGAATTGTCGGTTAAGAGAGGGCGCTAGTGTCACAGGAGTAATAAATGTGCCATAAACACATCATGGCCGCCGCGCGATCAGCAGCATTATTTTATGGAATTATCAATTCTTTTCAAACTTGCCTTATTCACAGAACTGTTAGACTTTTAGATTAACCTCCCGTACATTCTCACGAATTAAAGTTGAAACACTTGTCATTACCTATCTTATTTACTTCCACAGTACTAATAAAAAACAATTTTCGTGACATTCTTAAGCTAGTGTATGACAGGTACAAGCTCTATTTACAGTGACTATTTGAGTTCTAACTTCTATCGGCGGCCGTAAGTTATAATGATTGAATAATTTAAGACATCACTGAGGGTGCTTGATGGAATTTCAATATCAAATTTGAATTATTGAGATTTTGTACACGTCCATGTATTTTGTCACTAACGACCCGGGTATCAGTGTGGATCCTAGACTTATCTCGTAAATATTATTTGTATCTTCTATATAAACGTTAGACACTGTTTACTGTCTGTCAATTCGAGTCCATTCGTGTGCTCGAATGCCTGAAGATGCCGAAAGGCGAAACCCGGGTCGCTAGTGACAAAATACACGGAAGTGTACAAAATCTCAATAATTCAAATTTGATTGAATAATTAATTATTGAATGATGAAATTTATAAAAGATTTTAATTATTGTTTGACAACCCCTCGCCCCATTGCCACATTTCTTCACAAAATATCTTTATAAAAAGCATTTTTAAAGCCTCCCTCATTTTTAAGGAGTATGCATAAAAAAAAATTATATTTGTTTTAAATATTGCATTTTTTACCGTATCCGCATCCCGTTTAACAACACATTTAATCAAAATTAGATTTGGTGAATGGTATGACTTAATAAGCTTCTCTTTTTATGTCAAAAATTTTGGGTATTATTGCGTGGTGTGATTTTGCCAGGAATTCGGATATACGAGAACAAACTATGCGGCCCTTAAAAAGGTGGCGAAAGGAGCTTTGGTGTGGGAACATACTGCGGCTGTCGATTTTCACCGAGAGAGGGGAAAAGAGTTTAATACTCTCTAGGGTTACTTGTACCCAGACCCGATCTTTAAATACATTCAAAATGTTCATAAAATACGGGTGGCCGAGTTGTTCAAGAAATTAAGAATTTCTCTCTTTTATCTTGTTGATTAAAGAGCACATTGTATACTAGAGGTTTGCACGGGTCGAAATTTTGTAAAATTACTCGACCCGAGCCCGAATTTCAATATCACATTTGATACCCGAACTCAACCCAAAGCCCAGATTAATTTTCCTCATCCCGCAAAAAGCCAGATCTTTTCAATAGAAATTCATTTATACTTTTCAAACAGTACATGTCTACATCTACGCTTACAGATCGGTCTGGGCTATAATTATTTCCATATTTCCAACGATATTGGTAACACATAGTAAAACAATTATTTAAGCCATGAATACTATTGCCTTATGGCTGACTCATGACCCGAACACATTCCGAAATATTTTTCTGGAAATTAAACGTCTTACCCGAACCCGGCCCGAGCCCCAATCTGAATTGACTTTACCCGTCCCAACCCAGCTCACTGGTTGGGCCAATGCAGACCTCTTTTGTATACAGATAATTCTAAATTGTCATAATATATTTCTTCGTTCTTGCACTCACGAGTGGCGGACACTCTCGGGACGGCCCTGGTTGTACCCAAACAGTATTATAAACTGATATGAAATACATCAAATTAGAAGTATTATTTTATTTTCGACATATCAATATGATTTTAGCCAAGTTTTGAGTAATCAACGCCCATATTCGTCATTCGAATACCCATACGGACACTTCAAATGCATGAATGATTTCATATTTTAATTAAATTTTTCTCCCATCCATCCAATCCTAAAAACGGAGCGCTACGAGAGCGATGAGATAACTATTATTTCTTTCCTAGTCCTATCGTTCTATCTTTTCCCTCTCTGTAAAAGAGAGGTTGAACAATGAATATTAAAAAAGTCTAATGTTAAAAGTTCATTCGCTGAGAGCAGACTTGATTAATAAATAGTTTATATGAGTTGTAACAATAGATTTTATAATTAATATTTCTCTTTGTTATTTATGAATAGAAAACTGAAATTGAATATGAAAATTATGCCCGAGCGTCGCCAAGAAGTATCAGATATGCACATGTCATCATTACAGGGTTGCTATAATTGGCTATAAAATATATTAAAAACATTTATTACGCCCGGTAACAGGCCGGTTGTGGCAACATTAAGAGTAATATCAATTATCTTTTAGCACCAAAAGGCGATTCACTCTTATTGAACGATGTTTTTATATACGCTTTAGTGACAGTCGTTCTTCAGTGTAATGTTTTAGCATGCATAATGGAACATTATATCATGATAAAGGTCACCCTGTAATGACATCTTAGCCAAACGGGTCCTGCCCATAATTAAATTGCAGCCTTTCATTGGATTGAAGGATGTTTATATATTTAATTATTTTTTAAATAATCCAATTGATTATATTAAACTGGAAGATTATTTCAGATTGATTCAGCACTTCCTTTTCTTTTATATTTAAAATACTTACATTTTATGTCTGTTAACTAATATTCTCCCGATTGTATGCAATATTGTGGGACCGACGCTATATATACAGTATTTTTGATTGGTCAAATGACGCGCCAATGGCAACAGCTGTACATCTGATAAATGTGCGATATTGAAAAGTAAACATATTTGGAGAACCGGTTTCGGGCGTTTTTTAAATTTATAAGATAACATGGAACATTTCATTTCAACGTTAAACTACGTGACGGAAAAGGTTGATTATTTCATTCCTATCGAGCCGTTAAGTGAAAGTGAAATTTTCTCATTCATAATGAATAATTAATTAATATTTCACTAGAAGAAAGTTTAAGCAGACGTGATTTAAAAGAAAAACTTATTCACTACTACGTTGTTATAAAATGATTGTTTATTTAAATAAAAATGAAATAACGCTATTCAGATTATATAACCATCAATATTTTATAAGCATATGTAAACGCGGGTTAGGGGAGGCACAAAATGTTCCAGTGGAGATACAAGTATTTAATTATGCATTTCTTTCCTTTTGCATATGTACATATTCATTATACAAGAACCCATTATGCATGATTTTATCACAATTTTGTCTTTGAAGCGATTGTAGAATGAAGGTGTAGGTATAGGTATATTATATATCGATGGTATACTGAAAGAACGCATTAAGTCAGTTTTAAATTTTAAAAATGTGTGTAATTTAACGCTTTACGTAAAGGTACAACGCTTGAAGTCGTATTATATAATAGCTTTGAAAAACAGTAATAGTAAGGTAATGTTGTTATTTTTTTATTCTGGCAAAAAACTTAATATAACTTATCGATACCAAATCTTATGATCTGTATGCCGCAAAGATTATTCTTTATTATGTACAAAAAATCTTTTTACAGAAAAAAAATTGTGCTTGGAAGAGAGAGAGTACGAAAATAAAATAATGCTTTAAATGCGATTATCTCAGAACTTGTTTAATGACTTAATGCATTTTGTCTGTATACCCTCGATATAATATCAAATAATTTTCAGGGTAGGAGGTGTGGTTTATTTTTTGCAAATCTTGTGGGCGTGGAATGAAAAAGTTTGGGAAGTACTGCTGTAAGCGATGGTAAAAATCCAAATTTGAATTCATATCTAATATTCCCAGCCTTCATAGTCAAATCAAAATATACTGTAATATTGATAATGTAACCCTCAAAAGATACGAAAATACTTTAATGATTGGATCTCATTAATTTTTGGTTGTCGGTTTAAAAATTCTGACCCCGCCACTTGATGTAAACCACTATTATATCGATACTCCTTACGTATAATGAGAATTTACAAGAGTGCATTTCAAAGATTCATAACGCAACTCACAATATAGTGTTTTCGATAAAACAGTTTTTACTCTCGCCTGAACAATTTCAATTTTGAGTTTTACATCAATTGGCCATAACACCGTCGATATCATTAGAAGTAAATGCATTAAAACTAACAAATATGGCTACAGTACGCAGGAAGGAAAAGTGAGTTATGTCACTGGCAATTGTAATTCAAATAGCATTAAACAGTAAACACGATGCACTAAAACTATAAAATTGCTCTCCAATGACCTGAGAGATAAGAACACATAATAAGTTTAGAAAAGAATGCAAAAGGTGAGCTCAATATAGACGTATAGAATTACAAATATTAACCCTTTTACTACCACAGCAATTTGGTAGATACTATTCTAAAATACCACACCATATTATACCATTTTTTAGAGTTTTATCCAAATTATATGACCTTTATTAAAAATAAAGATAACGATGCAATTCTTCTTGTATTTTGACTCCTAATAGATAAATCTCGACAAAAGTTTTTTTACGAGAATTGATTGTTACTGGGTTGATTAACCTCTAGTTTTCGAAAAGAGTAGATGTAGAAGGATATGGCCAGAACAGGACAAGTGGTTAGCAGATCGCTCTCGCTACGCCCCGTTTTTAGGACCAGATGGATGTGTGGGAGGTTATTTCAGACATCGCAAACACCCATGCGTTCGAGCTGAAACCCATAAATCGATTCATGAAACTATTCGTACTGGGATTCGAACCCATGAGATCCGTAACCGAAGCCAACGACTTCGACCACTGCACCATGGACCTGGCGACATTTATTACCTTAAAGAGAAAACGATCACACATGTGCTCACACCATAACTCGAGTGGAAAATAGTCACATTTTTGAGCTCGCACTGGCGTATTAAGAAAAAAACATGAAAAATATTTAATTATCATTTTAAAAAAAAATCTGTATAGTATGCATTTAAAACAAGCACTCATGCAGTATAAAATACGAAATTGTAATGTTGGTAAAAATTGTATTACAAAAAAAATATATCCAAAAGCCAATATATAAGTTCTTTGGTAGTCAAAGCGTTAACGTTACAGTAAAAAAATGTTATGTAGATAAAGATAGCTTAGACCAGGGGCAATGATGCAGTACTTAGTATTCATCTATCGCTCAATTTGGATTGTGGAATTTTGGTTGTTTTAAATGAATTTTGACCACTGCAATCATTTGAATTCCGCAAACTCAATCTGTCTTTTCAAATAGAGTTGTAAAAGAACGAACGACCGATATATATATCATTTGGTTTTGGATTGTGAAAGATTAAAATAATTGAACACAATGATATATCATCCCTGTTCTAGAAGAAAACATTAAATCAAAAAATGACATAATGAGTTAGATAAACCAAAATGTTTCTTATTTCAAATTCTACCGTATGAAAGAATATACTTATTTTTATAAATTATACTTCAACTTAAAGACAGTTTTGTACAAACACACAAAATGAAAAGGTATAGCATTTCAAACATTTGACAAACTTCAAAGTCCAATTACTCCAAACTAATATTTTTCAGTAAGTGTCTTCTTCCAGAACAACGACGATATATATGGTAAAGGAATAATTTTTAACTGAATTTAGAGCATATAATTCGCAAGCTCAATCTATCTTTTTGGATAAATTGAGCTAAAAGACTTTTAATAATTATTAAAATTGGTAACATTGTTATTCCACTGTTTGTATATAATGTACGTCATAATTATTATTTCTAATTCTTCACTTATAAACGTCAAAATCGAGGGAGGTATTCTTTTCTATCTAATGGGCGCAGGGAGTGGGTAAGAAACAAACAATAACAGTAGGTACTATTTATTTGTGTATCCGAAGGGAAAAGCCCATGGGAAATAAGTATTTTTTACAAATTGATTTCATTTAAGATTGGTCTTACTTTCCAAGAACTCTAATCTATTCATTTTTAATCATTACTATTTACTGGATGGAGTGTGTCCACATCATTTATTTTATTAAAAGTATGATTGTTGTTTTGATCAAATTGACGGATATAAAATCAGTTTAAAGATTGAATTGTATAACACACCAGCTGGACAAAAGAGAAAAGTTTTATTCAACACCAACTAATTTGCAACAATTTCTGTAACCCGAATCATTTAGAAGAATCGCGCAATGCGAACAATGCGCCAATAGAGATTGAGACATTGTGTCTGTATGCGTAAGTGTGCTGCGTTATTTATACAGATATATTGATTATAAAAATTTATAAAAATATATTATAATTTGATCTAATTATGTCTTTTTATATAAATATATATTACACCAGTATTTTTTACAGACTTCTCCCAAGATAGAGGATGCTTATATTAGATTATTTAGTTTAGACGTTTGCTGATTAATGTTGAAATTTGGTTGAAAGACCAAAATATTACGGTGGACCGTACCTCATGTCATATCTAAAAAATATAGCCCATCAATTTAATAATAATGTTAAAAGTTGAAAATAGCACACGCGACCCAAAAATGGCAGCCATAATGACATACGTAAATTTCAAGTCGGTATTGTACAACGTTTGGGAGGAGTTTTTGTGATAGACAAGACAGGCAGATTTATAAGTATACTTTCCGCTCTATAGTAGAAATATCGCTCATTGTTCGTGAACACTATTTAGCACTTCTTCTGTAAGGTCTTTTCTCAAGTGACCCTACAGAAGATAGTGCTAATACAATTATTATTGCGGTAGGTATTTCATTATCCCGTTCAATAGATTAGAACTGTTGGACGGTTCAGTTGCTCTGTTATCTTTATTGCATAATGAAAACACACAGATAAGATAGACGGGCATCGTTTTCTACTACACGATGGAATCACACATGGGACTGGAATCTTGACACTTTACGAACCACTGGATTTTCAAAAAATAGTTCTGAATATTTTGCTTTTTTTAATAATCGATGGTGTTTTGGCCAATTGATGTAAAACTCAAAAGATACGAAAATGAGTTAATGATTGGATCTCATTTTAAAGACGACAAACATAAATTGTCCACTTTTTAGAAGGAAAACGTCATTTGACATTGATGTTAAGTTTATAAATTCTGACTTGGCCACTTGATGTAATCCACTATTATATCGGCACTAGCTATGTATAATCCCGTATCTGCAAACATGAGAATTTACAGGAGTGCATTTCAAAGATTCATAACGCAACTCACTTGATGAAAATAGTTTTTACACTCTCCTGAACAATTTCAATAATGAGAGTTACATCAATCGGCCAAAAACACCGTCGATATGTTGTATAGAAAGACCACCAGTGATATTAAAATATTTCATGATTCGTGATTACCTCAACTGAAGATAGAGAAAATCTTCACTCCTGCCGAGTGGTGAACATCGCCTCCTTCGATTGCTGCGACCGCGGGCTCGAATCCCAGTGTGGACTTTTTCATAAATCGACTTTTCTCTCCCACCTCATTCCTAAAAACGGACCATAGCGAAAGCGATTATCTGACCACTAGTCTGACCCTAAACCTATCCTTCTTTCTCTCTCCAAAAGAAAGGAGGCTAAGTGACTGGATAACCATCAGGTCTCGTGAAAGAACTACTGTTGATATGCTCCAATATGGTACTATACACTATGCATCGGACATGGCTAAAAACGTTCAGAGATTAATCGACACTTTCAAAATGAATTTTCGAATATATTATTTCATCGTTTTAATGTTTCAATTTTTATTTTTGAAATCATTTTTTTAGAATGTTACATAGCGGAAAATAATGAAATCCCAACATGGTATTGTAATTCAGAGATCTAGCCATTTTTAGACACTGGGATTTTAGGGTTGAGAGTAGTATTGAAAAACCTTTAAAGCACAAAATATGACTTAACAGAATATGGAAAAAGTCTCTCCGATTGGCGCGCTGAAAAATATCAAGCGATAATTCCCTTCGGTGTTGTTAACTTTAATAAACAGAAGAACGAGATAAAAGTGTTGAATTTGCAGAATGCAGTTAGTATAGATTGGCAGAGTAATAAACAAAGCAATGAATATTAGAGCAAATTGTCGTAATGGTTATTGCAACCATTTCCATAAGTTATTGCGTCTCACTGCACAACGTTGGCGTATATTGAACAGATATTTCAATAAATAATATTTATAAATAGTAAACACTCGGAATTTATTCATAATAATTAAGAATAGTCTGGAGTCTCTCTCTCTCTCTTCTAAGCCAGTGTACATAGATAAACTGAAATCAGTTTAAGCGTAGTTCTGACGATGACGCGAAGCCAAAATAGACATCAACCGATTCATATAATTCTTGTACAACTAAATACTTTGATATGTTTTCGGTGATAATAATCCGGTGACCGATCGACGATTTATATAGGCTACAACAATTTTTAACAAAAATTACGTATCAAAAATTATTTTGCAGCAATTATCAAAAGATTTTAGCAGTCCATACTCTAATCCAGGAATCGCCAATCGAAATTATTCCAGCGTTTCTTCATGATAAGGTTCACCGCCCATGGTAAAGTCCAACAACAGTGTAGATAAAACAATTTTGCAGACATATTTTTGAACGCTTTTCTTTAATCCTGAAAAGCTTGATTTTTATCAAAACTAACTGACAATATCAAATTTGGATTATTGAGATTTTGTACACTTCCATGTATTTTGTCACTAACGACCCGGGTTTCGCCTTTCGGCATCTTCAGGCATTCGAGCACACGAATGGACTCGAACTGAGAGACAGTAAACAGTGTCTAACGTTTATATAGAAGATACAAATGCGACAAATATTATTTACGAGGTAAGATATTATACGTCTTTATCAAGAATCTTTATCAATTTATCAATAAATTTTGGAAATTAATAGAGCCCAGTTAAATTCCTTGCCAATTTTGAATGAGCAGCTGAACCTTCCTAACTTTCCGCTATTATATCCGATACGTTGAAACACCTAACAGATGTCACTAAATGTGGAATGATTGTATATATTTACATATTCGTCGAATTACATCCCGTCAAAACCCACAATACTATAATAATTGTAAAATCACTGGTATTTCTAAAAGAAGTTGAAAAGCGGCAATTAGCCACTATGTTAATATGGTGTTTACAAAATAAGGATTAGGGAGATTCCCGAAATTTTAACTCAGGTATCAGTGTGGCTCTCAGACGTATAATATCTTACCTCGTAAATAATATTTGTCGCATTTGTATCTTCTATATAAACGTTAGACACTGTTTACTGTCTCTCAGTTCGAGTCCATCCGTGTGCTCGAATGCCTGAAGATGCCGAAAGGCAAAACCCGGGTCGTTAGTGACAAAATACATGGAAGTGTACAAAATCTCAATAATCCAAATTTGATATTGAAATTCCATCAAGCACCCTCAGTCGATGTCTTAAATTAAATTATAACTGACAATAACTAACTGCCTGAACGAATTCAATAATCGTAATTGATCATCAGTGAAAAAAAATATGTTTATATTACGTACCATTTTCAGATTATTTTTTTCTTTAGTAGATACAATTCCCAAACTTTGTCACATACGAGTAGTAATCTTTTGCTAAGCTTAGGAAAGTCATCAAAGCATTTTTTAATTAAATACGATTGAGTTTAGAGTCGTTTCATTTGATGAAACTCCATTATTTTACCTCTTGGTACAACATAAAGCAATTACTTATTTTCAACTAAATAAACATTTAATTATATACGTTGATTTGAAAGGGTTAGATGAATTAACTCATTTAAATTCTATGTATATATTAAAAGTGGAACAAATTGACAATTACACGGCAAAAAGGGTTATTATATTAGGTCCAGTGGAAAAGTGAAAATAGAATTAAAAGCCATGACTGAAATTGATATTTTTTATATTTATCTGAGAATAATTTTCAAACAAAAGAAGTTACACAACAATGTTTTCCTCCACTACTAGTGGGCTTCTAGTTCCGTAGCTATTTTGTTTGCTAGACTGGGTACAGACGAAGTTTTTACATTAATTTACACTAGAAGTTAGGTTAAGTAATAAAGTTTTGATACAAGGTTCTCATATTCGAATGAAGCTTTTGTAAATTATATCGACTATTCTATCGTAAATATTTTGTCTATATACCAGTTAGTCGGACTCCGTGGTGCAGTGATTAACGTCGTTGGCTACGGTTACGGATGTCTCGGGTTCAACTCCCGGTGCGGACCGTTTCATAAATTGTTTTTTCAATCGATTTATGGATTTCTGTTCGTAGACATGAATGTATACGATGTCTAAAACTCCCTCCCACCCATCCGACCCTAAAAACGGGGCATAGCGAGAGCGATTAGCTAACCACTAGGTCTGTCCTAGCCTCATCCTTCTATCCCCTACTTTCATCGAAAATACAGGTTGAGCAACTGAGTAAAACTCAGTTATTGTAGAAAACTGTTGAGACACTCCTCCGTTAAGAGGCCATATGCTCCTCACTAAGAGCGACATGGTATATACCGAGTTGTCAACGTCATCCTCTTAGGTTGCGGTATCCTTGAGCTCGAATCCCTTTACGCACTCTTTCATAAATTGATATTTCTCTCCCACCGATCCAATCCTAAAAAATGACAAAGTTAAAGCGATTATCCAATTACTAGTCCTACATTAACCATACACTTACTGTCAAAAAATAGCGATTGAGCGGCCGAATAACATTCGATTCAATTACAGCTTCTATTGAAATATATATAATATAATATATTCGGAGTCCATATTAGGTTTCACATCGATTGAAAAAAACTGTATTTTAAAGAAATATTTTTTTGCAACAAAGTTATCCATATTCGAACATAAAAATAACTTAATTATGCTTTTATTTAAGAACGTTAAAAATATTATTACAAAGCGAGATATGGCGTGTTACATAGATACATTTTATACCGTTAAAATGAATTCTTGTTCACTTGTATAATTACTAAATTACTATTTATTTCAAATTTAGTTTGAGTAAATATTCATGTTCTCATGTATCTAAAAAAGTAACATCAATTTCATCATAAAAACAAGAGCTTTTGGACATAAATTTACTTTTATGTCTAGTGAAAGGCAACCATTAAAAACGATATCATAAATATCAGAATATTCATTTCGTAATTATTTTATGGCAATAGATATAGATTTGAATTAATATTAAATTAAAGTCGCAACAGCTTATTTATATATTATAACTTTTACATATTTAAGAATTGCGAACTCGTGGTCTTGCCTGTTTTCATTTTCCCGAAATACACAGGTGTGAAAACATTATGTTTTGGCTTAAAAAATACATGGAAGTGTACAAAATCTCAATAATCCAAATTTAATTATGTTTTGGATTTTCGTAATAAAAGTCGTATTTAAATACGAAATATGAATACTTAACATAATTATTATCGTATAGGCAAATATCTGTTGCTTAGTGGTAAGAGCTTTACCCTAGAGATCAAATGGGTCTGGGTCAATGTTCCCTCTGAGACAAGAGATTCTCAGCGCAGAAAATCCATAGGCTGAGCAGGTCCAGCCAATGCACGGGATAATTTTAACTATTTTGAAAACAACATTAAATCTTACTTTTGTGATGTGTTTCGATCCTAAAAAATGTTGTATAGCGAGAACGATTCGCTAACCAATAGCTGTGTCCTAAGCCTGTCCTTCCACAATCTACACCTACTCTCTTCGAAAAAGTGATGTTGAGCTCCATTACGAGTCCATATGATCCACATTGGGAGCGGGCATGGTACAAAATGAATATATATATATTTCTTCAATAATCAAATTTTTATTTGAGTGTGGGCTAACTCGAGATGAGTCTGCGAAAGTTCATACTGCTAAAATCACTAGCCTGAGTTCAATTTGCCCTAGGTCAGCCTCAAATTTAGATTTTTAAATTAATATTTGACGTCTAGAGCAAATTAAAATAAAGACATTAAAAAATCTCACGAAATAGACTCCCCGAAATTTGTAGATCATACAGATGTGGGGTGGATGGACGACCTCGATGGCGAAGATGTCACAAAGGGAAACGGAGTATCGCATTCTCAAGCGGCATCCTCTATGGTAATCAAGTCATGTCATACGCATCTTCAGTATGTAACTAGACTCTTCATTATTTAATAGTTGATATGTCTGTTTTGCGTATTGTTACAATTATTTCGCCATCATGTTTCGGGGCTAATATGAAGACACGATACATTAAAATTAAAAGGTTTAGCGCAACTTGTGTGAATGAATATTGTTCGCCTACACATTTCATTCATTAAGTTTGAAAAAGATGCGTTATTTCATAATGCATAATAATAAAAACAACGCGGTGCATTAAAGCAAATAAATTCTTCGAAAAGTAAACGCGTTTTTTGAACTCTTGTGGGATGTGGCTGAGTCCAATCAAGCAGCTGGACAACGAAACCGACATTTTTCAAATACTCAAAATATATTCATAGCGCTGGAATAAATTATTACATTACTGTAGTATCTAGTATCCACCTGCTTAATTAAATTCATCAATTTTAACGGACATCTTATCTGCTAACAAACTTCTTGGGTTTACAGTAAGGCAAAGTAAACCCTTTGAAAACGAAACATAATTTTGCACTCTTTACATCTCCTTTGGTTTTAAGTCCGTTTGGATATGCATCTATTATCTAGAGTCTTCCTACAAGCTGCAATTTTCATTAAAAAAAAAAATTATATTTTCCGTTTAATAATTCCTTAGAGTATTACCAAAGTCCCCTATAATTAAAATCCATGCTGTACGGCCCGTCAGCACGTATTTTTGCAGACGAGTGGTCCATTACATTTATTGCAAAGCCATGAAATCGATATTTTGGACTAATTAGATGAATTCTAGTATGTTTTAATAATGTGAAATAATTGGTAGTTAAATGTAATATCCTTAATATTAATAGTAATAAAGATACGTTCGATGGATTCGGCGGTAATTTTGCTGTTTTAATATTAAATTAAGGTCGATAACTTAGTTATTCCACTGGCTGTGTTACTAAATGTAACGTTTCGCTTCTTTAAGGAGCATCTAAATTAAAAATGAAGAGTAGAGTGAGTTTGTTTCCTTCTACTGGACGTAAGGAGAGGGTAAGATCCAAACGATGATAGCACTAATTATAAAATAGAAATCCAACGAGGGAATGCAGTCGCCGTGAAATTTTTTTCATTCTGGGTGACAAGTTTGTTTAGATATTTGAACTAGAAAAATGTTTGTATGTTTGTGGTAATGTATTAAAAATAAATACATTTAATATTTTTATTAAAAAAAATTTCAAAAAAATATATATATATTATTGTGTGCGCAATTGTCTATGTACGCGATCGTCACTGTGTGCGTTTGTCGTGTGCGTGTGTCTGATCACCATCATACGTACATAATTCGACTACCTTCTTGGTCGCAGAACATCGCCGAAAGGTCTCATGTACATTTTGTGCTTATACTAAACGAGACTTCCATATTATGTAGCTAAAAACATAATATAGTTTTCCAAGAATTCGTCATAACCTTTTAACTATTTCAATACTTAAAAAGATTTCTGTATTGGAAAATAATAATTGATGATTTCTGTTCCAAACTATTATGTGTTGTCACTTGCAATAAGTATGATACTATCTACTAGAGTAAGCATAGCAAATTATCACTTACTTTCAAATTAATTTTAATAATAACCACTATTATTAGATAAATATCAATTTCTTGTATCGATTAGCCTATCTGTCGTACGGTAAGGCGTAGACAAGAAACGTAAGTGTCTGTGGGTTGATTATATTCTAGTGTGGGCGCTACATTATGTTCTTTGAGAAATAACATTCAAACTTGTCACTCGTCTTTGAGAACTCGGTAAGTGACAAAACACTTTACAACGGCTGCGTAGCTCGGTGGGTAGATCGTAATACAGCGTTTCCCATTAGAAGGGCCGCGATGTCTTTACAATCGCGAAAGTGATATTTGGCAAATCCTACAAGAAACATAAATCTTTCGGTTGATTTTTTCATTCAAGATTCCGAAAGATTAACTCAGGTCATAAATGAAAAATACTGCTCCGAAATGATGATGCATTCAGGAGGAGATAATGCAATTCCTACCACCACTCGCCAATACCTACATCTGGTATTAACAGATGTTTCCCGTGCAGTAACAATATTGTGCGTTTGTTTTGTTTTATGATGGGATTGTCCCGGACCAGTTGCTCGAGACTCAGCGACTTGCACTTTAGTTTACATTAAGTCGCAAGCTAAAGAAATGACTTATCTGTATAAATCTATTCGTTCCCCGTATGATGCCACATATTAGGAAGGTGGTGTAGTTTGCCTTATTAGCTATCAAATCGCCATGGCATGTATGTCCGACAGCTGGACGGACCGAGTTGAATAACGCTTTCCGCTCAAACGACACAAACAGATAATCCAAGACGATTCGTCAATAGGAGACCAGCGGAAAAGCCGAAGATGCAATGTGAGGACAGCATAGTGATGGATAGAGGCAGTTTTCCAACTGGAAAAGGAGCGCGGAGGACAAGGAACGGACTGACAGAAAGTGGCGCCATCGAAGAGAAAAAACGTCTTAAATAATTTCAGCAAAAATATATTTGCTTCTGCAATGTTATCAATTCTAACGATTACGTGATACCGAGCTATCTATCAATAATTTAAGCTAATTGCAGTCGAACCAAATATATAAATATGTATTACTTTATTTTAATGTATTTATACCATGTAGATATATACTAAATAAAGCAATGATAATTGTCTCGATTTAATTATCACGTTCTATACTGATGTAATAGCCGGCAGTTTATATGAAGGCCCTTCAACTCGCGATCAGGTGGTAAATGTGATTTAAAACGAGATCTAGCTTTTAACGGAGAACGTCGCACAAACTCTTTCTCGTTTTAAAGCAGACAAGCCACCCGATCGCGCGTGGTAGTTTTTGTGTATAAAGCCGGCTTTGTTTTATCAGTATGCTTTTACTGTGAACTACTGTTCGTTTCCATGTATGTTGCATATTATTATGAGATGTGACCAGGATATTTTTTTACTATAAGTAATTGATTACTTTTTGTATAATTATAAAAAAGATAACACAATATTTTTAGACCTATTACATACTTTTTCCTAACTTTTCTTTACGAGTGATCATTTTCAGCTTGTGAAAAAAACAATCGAACAGTGTAATACAAAATATTTATTATCATTTCATATACAATTTTTAATCTTGTAGCAGGTGAATATACTTTAACAATTTAACCGATATGCTTATTCAATAAATTTTATGCCGATTATAATTGTTTACACAGTACCTAAGAAACACTTTTTCACTTCTATATTCTTTATCTACTACTTATTTTGCCACGCTCATTTTAATATTGCTTCTCGGCTATGTAAAGGTTTGGAGGCATAGATTTCAAAGTTTATTCGGTAAGAGAATTCCACTGAGAAAAATGCGACACCCACTGACTGATCATCTGAAAATGCTTGCGATGAGTGAAACCGGTCTTGATCACTATACACAATTTTGGAATCAGTACAAAAAAATGTATTATCTTTTTATAAATATAAGTAAATTGTTAATTTTCTTATTCATTCAATATTGAACACAGCTGGCAAGTTTAATATAGTATATTCTATTCAAATGAATTGCATCCATGAACAGTTTCACTTTTTGTGTTTCATTCGAAACGATATATATGTACTAGTATAACCGTACCCGTCATAGATGACGGTATTGAAATTGAAATACTGACTGTCTAAAGTAGCTAGTACGTCGGAACTGTGTGTGCATTTCATAACATTTTATTTTTTATATACACCGCGAACGTTTACGTCATGAGAAAATTTCATACCTATATGTGATATGTGATAATAATAAAGCGTCTACAGAGCGGTTTGGGTTACTATATATATATAAGATTAAATTAGCTATAAACTTCCCATACGTTTCAGTGAAAAGATCAGATTTCAAATGTTTGCTGTTTTGATCGTTCATGGAATAGGGCGACTAAAAATATATGAAAACTCAGAGACTTCAAAAAGTCGCTATAACCATATTATATGATAATCGTTTACATTCAAGCAAACAGGCATCAAATTGAAAATATCAACCATGTATAAGAAAAACAATTGTGTATAGTTTTTCGCCCAAACACCTACAAGTTTTTCAACTGATTTAGCAGGAAACTCTGGTATACTATCTACAGAAATAATATAACAAAGTTGAACAAATCTAACATTATTAAATGAAAAATTGAAGTTAAATAGTATTTTGTTCATATCAAATCGGCCAACCACAAACACCAAATCCCCAGAATTATTTTAAAGTGGTAAAATTCCCACTTTCATACCAGAAAAATTCAAATTCAAAATTATTTTTTTTTGCAATAAAAAATTTAAATAATTTTAACTCATTTTACATCTAAAAATAGTTACTAAGTATTTCTTAAAATGTCGAACAATACGAAAATAAAACGTCTCGTAATATTAGTATCCCTAACTTATAATAACACAGTTGGTATAAAACAAAAATTCTGAAGATTACAACGTAATATATTCAACAGTCTTGTCTCACAAATTGTGGAGGTTAGAAATGTATTGTCTGATTTGTTGCTACGAAATCAGAGATAACTTTGCATAATACTTAAGTGATTCTAAATTTAAGCGATACTTTTTTCGCAAATCAACAGCAACTTTCTATCAGAACAGAAGGAATAATGAAAGATTTAATAAAGTGTAATTATTAATATGCATTTTTAAATTACAATAAAATTGTATGATTATCTGTAAATTCTTGTCATAGTTGATCGATATAATTTGCAATTATTGGCACTCAGTTTTTAATCAAAAGCCCTGATAAGATGTATATATAATTTGATGATAATGCTCGCGATCAGCAAAACTGGTCCCGATCATTACAAAAATTTGAAAGTAGTACAAAAAAAAAATAGTTTATTTTTAAAATATAATAATGCCTTTCCACCAAGAATTGACAGTTAGCTCATTAAAAGTGTAAGTGTATTTTTTTTCCATGTCCGCTCCCAAAGTGGAGCATATGGTCTCCTAATGGAGGTATCTTAACAGAATTTTTCTACGAGAACTGCTTGTTACTCAATTGCTCAACCTCTCTTTTTTCGAAGAGAGTAGGGATATAAGGATAGGGCTAGGACAGGACTAGTGGTTAGCTAATCGCTCTCGCTACTCCCCGTGAGGATGGGATGGGTGGAAGGGAGGACTCAGGCTACGAACAGAAATCCATAAATCGATTGAAGGTCAATGTATGAAAACCGTCCACATCGGGAATTGAACCCGAGACATCCGTAACCGTAGCCAGCGACGTTACCAACTGCGCCACGGACGCCGACAAGTGTATGGCTTGCAGTAACTTTTGTATAAACTATTATTTTTACTTCTTTCATAAGATGATTTTTGGATCATTTATACTACCGTTGGAGAGGGGGAGGAAGCGATATCTTCCTAGATATATAACTACCGTTATCTCAATCCCCCTCCTCTTCCTACGCCCCTGTCATTGTCTGACTTTGGAATAATGCCACCATATACACAAGTGATGTTAACGGGACATATTGGAGGACTACTGCAGTTCAATTTTTTTTTAAACCATATCCGCTCTCTACTGAGAGCATATGGCCATCATACGGTTCCTCCACGACTATCTGTCTCCTGCCAGTCTTCTTGCTTCTTCTCAAGTCATCCAAGAGTCACGTGAATGGTAATCAGCGACCTTCCAGGGCACCGGAATCCATCCAATTAACAGTTTGATATTCTTTGATAAGTGTCTACAAATAAAGAAAGCATTATAACTCATTAACATGTATATACAATATACTTAACATCTTTCTACCATTTAAATTTTTGCTCTATAAATGTATAAGTACATCTATAAAGATCGTTCCCTATTTATTTAATTTCTATCTAAGATTCTAAATAATATTTTAGGGCTTAAAGTGATGTGGAAAATATGAGCGAATAGAATGGGTATCTAAGCCGTAGCGAGCACATCTTCAAATCGATAATATAAACATATATCAAATTATAATTATTGAGATTTTGTACACTTAAATGTATTTTGTCACTAACGACCCGGGTTTCGCCTTTCGGCATCTTCAGGCATTCGAGCGCATAAATGGACTCGAATGCCTGAAGATGCCGAAACGCGAAACCCGACTCGTTAGTGACAAAATACATGGAAGTGTACAAAATTTCAATAATTCTAATTTGATATTGAAATTCCATCAAGCACCCACAGTCGATGTCTTAAATTATCTTAAATTATACATATATCAATATTCACACCCAATATCCACGGCGTAAAATTACGAGATAAGCGAGCGATTATCAACCCGATGAATAAGTGACATAAGGAAAATGTATTGAATCTTTTACTTCCTGTGGTTTATTTCGATCTCTTGAGATATTGGAAAACGATTTAATTTTTGGATTTCAAAAACTAAAATTAAATACCTGACAAAATTTAAAAAGTACATAAAAAATTATCTAGATATTTTAACTTTAATTAAGAGAGCAATAAATAATGTGTGATTATATCTTAATATGATTATTTCTGTATTAATATGATCATTGGTACAATTCCATTAACTTTTACCAAATTTTATAATGGATACGAATTTTCGTTCATCTAAAAAAAATTTTCAATAATATAGTCATAAATTTGCTTTGTTTCATCTGTTTATCCTTTTATTTAACAAGTAACGCAGTACACACACATACGCATAATTTCTCTCTATGTCTGCGCACGCGCATAAAGTGTGTGTGAGTGTTGGCACGTGGCACTGCCGCCTATTGTATAATATTTTTATTTTTATTTTATATGTCCGTTCCCAACGCATTCTATGAAAACTTCTTGTTACTCAGTTACTCAACCTAAAGTAGGGATAGAAAGATATGGCTAGGACAGGACTAATGGTTACCTAATCACTATTGGTACGCCCCGTTTTTTGAGGATCGGATCGGTGGGAGAGGAGTTTTAGACATCACAAACATTTATGACTACGGACAGAAATCCATAAATCGATTGAAAGATCAATTTATGAAACTGTACGCACCGTTACTTAAACCCGAGACATCCGTAACCTTAGTTAACGACGTTACGAACTGCACCACGGAGCCGGGAGTTTTTTTCAAGATATAGACAAGAACAGTACTTGGTGGAACTTCAATATCAAATTTTCATCGTAAAAATTATGTACGCGTGTCTATGAAAGGTTTAGTCATTTACATCCCGGGTTTCACCGTTAAGCTGACAGTTTGAGTTCGTTCGTGTATTGTAATGCCTGAAGATGCCAAAAAGCAAAACCCGGGTCGCTAGTGACCAAACCTATAGAAATGTACACAATTTTAAAAATTGAAAACTAGTTTTATTTATGAATTCATTCAAAGGTCAAACTTACTTATTAAGATTGTTCGATACTTAAACACAACAGGGCTAAACTGACAACAACAGATTGTCTGTACAGTCATCACCTAGATGTGTCATATATTTTGCAGCAAAGGTACAACACCTGGTCCCCCTATAAGCAGTGCCTCCACCCGCGAGTCCATATAGCCGAGCATGCGCCCTAACCCTAAAAGGAGATTCAACCGTACTCCTAGGAAAAGGTACTTCTAGTTACTCCTTCCCACCTCAGGGATAGCCAACTATACTACAAACTGCCATGATAGTTTATAAAATCCATCAGACGAAAGAAGCCACTTACTTAAGTGCGTGTGAATCTTTTTCCTAACACTTAACAATAATATTAGTGTGTACCGTGACGTATTATTAATAAATATATTTAATTATATCAGTGGTGGAGATTGCCTGTCTATAATAGAGGAACTTTGAATAACTGAAAGTAAAAATGACTACATGGACAAAACACTTTCTAGATACTTCTAGATACAAAATTAATGGCGCTATAACAAAAAATGATCTTCTTAATTTTACTAGTACAGACAGTAGAATTTACGGAACGTGAGCTGTTATCGAGCATATTTTTAGAAATAATTAAATGCTTTACAAATAACATATTTTACTTTAAAACACAGAAATTATCTGGTCGAAGAATAGATAATAAAAAATTAATTCACATGTATAAACATAGCCAGGTTGTCCGATGGCAAGTGGGCCCCGCTTTATGTAAAATTGTATAACTTTTTAACTATCTTATTTTACGTGTTTAAAAATATACATAAAAAAGCAATTTGCGTATTTCATCAATACAAATAAATATGTTTTCTTACAATATACACTATGAACAAATACCTAAAAATTGCAAAAATACAAATTTATTTTAGGATGGGCCCCCATTGACTCCTGGCAACCAATATTTTGAGAGTCAGTAAGCAACTGATTGTACGTTCAGTCTTTTTTTTTATGTGGATATATGTGGAATTATTACAAATGAATTGTGTTTTATTTTTTAAAACGTTCAGTCTTTGAGTTAACAAAAATTTGAGTCTCAAATTGAGTTAACACATCACACACAACCGTTCGTCTACATTCTATATTGTATCTTTCTGCTGTAAAAGTATCGTACGGGTATTTGAGGAGATATTGTTTCATTCAAATGCATAATCTGTCTATTCGAATATATTTTTCATGCATCTCAAATCTTCAAATTCGATTTTCTCAAAACAAGCAAATCTGGACATATTTGCTCTGATATAACGGTACAACTAATGCGCGAGATATTGTATATTAAATCAACGGGTAACAATGATGGCAGATACATTCTTAGTTCAAAACCGCTTAGAAGAAACAGCCTTGTTCATTAGATATTCTGGACGTGTTAATTAATTATTAAATCGATTTATGAATTTGTATTCAAAGGCATGGATATCTGTGATATTAACATTCCTTCTGACCAATCCGATCTTAAAAGTGGGTCGCAGTGAGAGCTATTAGATAACAAGAAGTCTTTCCAAAGCTCCATCTATCTATCCTTGTTGAATTATTAAAAATGATTACGTAATTACAGATGATCAATACAATTTCATAGCATTTATTTTAACGAATAATAAATAATACCATTTATGTTAGTTGCTTTTCCTAGAACAATTCAAAAACACAATAAATAGTTTAAATATTTTAATTATAAATGAAAGTTATGGTATTGGGTAAGTGGAATGATACAATATTGTCTATCTCTTCGAAAACAGTATAAAAAGCTAAATTTAATTTAATCATAGTTCTGATTACAAAGCATTCAACAAACTGATATAATTTTAGGTAATTAAATGCCAATTCAATCAATAAAGTTAAACCTCCAATTGGTATTTCGGTCGAGCAAATCATAAGGTCCTTTCTTTTACAGTAACTATTTGGAGTTGTCAAAATCTAGCTGTAAAGGTTTCCCACTTCTATTTGGAATCTTTTCATAAATGCAACTCGATTTGAGTTGGCGAATCTTGCAAGTCGACAAAATCGATCGCGCCGATTATACTCTCTCTCTCATCTATTTTATATTGTATGGAGCAATGGTCTCCAAAGTGGGGTACGTGCGTCGATACGCGACTACGAGTCGAAATGCGACTTCAGAATAGTGTATTAATTACACATACAACCTAATTAGCTATAATTAAACCCAGTAATGTAACCAAATGTCGAATTGCAATGGATCAGTTTATTTACAGCTTCGTATTCAAAACCATGAATATAATAATGTCACACGTCACCACCTAACCCCCGAATACAGGGCGAAAAAAACGACTCGTCTTTTTATAGAAAATCGGGATAGCCCGAACTTTCTTTTTGTGCCCGATTTTAAGAGAGATGTTTAGTTGACTGACCGACAATAAAATTTCCACAATACTTTTTAGCAAGGTTTTAGCTCAAACCAAGTAAAAATATGCAAACATAAAGTTTTACACTTATATACTGTAATTTAATTGCTTCAGAGTTAAAGAACGACTGCCCGGAGAACTGCAACTTACTAAACGTCGGCCGACGCGCAACTCGCAAGTAACAATCAAAATAGGAAACAAAACTCCTTCGAGTAGAAATGCGAAAGAGGAGATCGAGGTAAACAGGCACACTCAGAAATTGTGGGATGTGTTATTACTTATTACTAGAAATTTCTCAATGTCTTTAATGTGAATGTGGCGCAGACAGAGAGTGTCTGTGTGTACTGCTTTCTAAAAAAGACATATTGTACATATAAATTCTGTTAGGGGGTTCGCGCCGTTTATTTTTTCCCCATTAAAGGTACATGACCAAAAACTTTGAAGACCACTGGCATTGAGGTACGAGCAATCCTGCTTCTCGTCTCTCGAGAATACTGCTTCGTTTACTGTATCAGTTTTTTTTGTGATACTGAGTATCCCTTCGAGAGCCTGTTATATGACACTTTCGATAGGGCTTTTTTTATGAGATAGAGCTATTTTTCAGCGCGAAACGAAGGGCTTCATCAGGGGCGTAACTAGCAAGTGACTGCGAATTCTTGACGAAATTCTATTGGATAAATATGAGAGTTTCTATAGAACGCATCTTTAACATTTATATGCATATTGTAATTGCAAATAAATACAAAATAAAAAATATTTCATTTCCCTGAAGGAAAACCACTTTTTTATATAACTGTTAAGAACTGGTTTGTTTTGACGAGTTTTCTACCGGTGAAAAAATAAAAATCTAAAACAGCCCTGTTCAATTGCATTGCACAATTTATCTAAATAATAATGAAATAAGTAAAATATTTAGTTTGTTTTGAACTTTATTTTAAATTTTAATTAAATTTTAATAAGCATTAAATTCCATATGAATTACTGTAAACTCAATTTAATAGTAGTTTTATACAGGGGCTTCTTGTTATCCGAGGATAATTGGTTCCGAAAAAAACCTTGTTAAACGAATCCACCTTAAACTGGAACCTGAGGATATTGTCGATTGAGGAAAAGTCCTAAAGTCCTTATAGAAACACTTTAGTGCGGCAGTGACTCATTCCATTCACGCTTTTGCCAAATTTAGCAATGATTCTGATACTTCAGCTTACCGACCGCGGTTAAGATAAAAGTAATGATAATCGCCATCTGTTGTCTTTTAATTTGAGGTTTACACCCAGTCTAGACTAGCCTTAATCGGGAAGGAGTAGGTAATAAACTTCTTTGAATTGACATTTTCTCGGAAGCGACTTTAATATTTCATTTTTAATCTTATGATTATTAATAAAGTGATTATTTTTTGCAATGATCTGTATTGTAACTATAATACAATAAAATTTCTTTCGTAATACGTGCTTAAATTCATGTTCTACACTAGTGGTTCCCAAAGTGGTACCTACCGACCCCCAGGGGGTTCTTGTAACCACTAAGGGGGTCTGTTACAAATTAAAAATTGTTTGGGGGTGCGTTTACAACGCTTGAAAGGCTTAATATGAAAACATATTTGTGACACATTTTCATTATAATGAACGTTGAAATAAATAGTCATAATTAAATTGGTAGCGATTTGTTGAGTGTTGGACCATTTTGCAAGCAGACACACACAGAATGCAATTTAATGAATAATCCACAAATGAGGAGCGGAAACCGATGTTTGAACGAGGATACCAAAAATTCTAGTTACAAAAACATATACCAATTTTATATTCTGTATTATGGGTCACGGTACAAAGTCTATTGCCCGTCGTATTTAGTAGAACGTGGATTTAGTGTAGTTATGATCTTCGTCATACTTTAAATTTCAAAATGTTTTATTTTTACATCACCATTTACATTCAAGACATTAAAATTAAATTTATGATTTTTCTATTATGCAGTTTTTTGAAGTTATTTTACTTGGGGGTTCATGATCAGGTTTTTGCCTTAAGAATGGGTTTATGGGCATAATATGTTTGGAAACCACTGGTCTGCACGTAATACTCTTTACTGTTTCATGGATTAGATCAGTTATACCTACATTATATGGGTAAAATGACAGCACAATTTGTAATACTCATTTGACAATTTTATTATGCTATCATTTTTAGAGACAAAGGCAAAGTTATCTCTTCGGTGTGAGAAATTGTAACGTGCTTAGATGATTTTTCAGCAAAATTGCGTAGCGGATTTAATCAAGCTCGCTTTTGTTGAATGTTAAAAAGCTTTGGTTGTCTAACGCTATACTTTCTTCAGTGGTTGATACAGTTTTTGGAATAATAATAAGATATGGCGTTTTATAGTTATACCAATTTAACTTGGCCGCTAAGTGAGGGTGCCACCATCGCGTTAGGAATTTGCCATTCTCAACCAGAACTGAAATTTCAATAAATTCTAAAACTGATATTTTAGCTCCGGTTATTAAAAGTAGACAAGATATTTATTTTGTATAAAATGGCAATTGGAGAAGTTTATTCTAGACCGACAATTCTAGTTCCAAATTCGGTGGCAGCCAAGTAATTGTTGGTAATACTGTCGTTTCAAAAATTAAACTAATTAAATTTACTGAGGCTTTCAAAATTCTAGCGAGTTTTATCTTAAAGCTTGTAGAAATAAATATTTGTCAATTTTACTCAACGGGTCATCATTTTATTTATTGGATATAATTGTCGGGTTAGTAGTGCAGTGGTCAACGTCGTTGGCTTCGGTTACGGAACTCACGGGTTCGAATCCTTGTGCAGACAGTTTCATAAATTAATATTTCAATCGATTTATGGATTTCTGTTCGTAGGCATGGATGTTTGTGATATCTCAAATTCCGTCCCACTCATACAATCCTAAAATCGGGGCTTAGCTAGAGCGATTAGCTTACCATTAACCTTGTCCTATCGTTATCCTTCTATCCCTACTCTCTTCGAAAAAGACAAGCAGTTTTCGTATAAAACTTCTATTGAGATACCTCCATCTCGATCCAGTCCATATATTATGATCCATATTGAGAGCAAACATGGTTTTAAAAAATTACTCTTCTCCATTGATTCAGATTCTCCATTGATTTAAATTTTTTAAAAATACTCATGAACGTCGAAAAAATTAACCCAGCTTTTTATTGTATTTCATCAGTTGATAATGCTAGCGACACGTGAAATCAGTCATGATCTATATAAAAATATGGAAGTAGTACAGAACAAATTGTGTTTTTGTTTTAATATATTAAATAGGGGCTGAGAAACAAATTTGAACTTACTTGGGTTCATTTGGAATATTTTGAGATCCGAGCAATACCGTTGAACATTTTTACTGCATTAGCAAGGTAATTCTACACTTTGGAAGAAAAAACAATTATTCTTGTACACGATTCCTCAAAAAATGATATAGGAATATAAAGTTTGACATTCTCATGAATCAGTCTCGAGATTTCGAAAAACTCTCATGTTCGCCTAGTATTAGCCGCAAAAAATGTGTGGCTAGATACATTTCATCTTATTACATAGTTTCTCAATAATTAACATTCTTTAATCTTATTTTTGATTGAATTAGTATGGATTGTATCATTCAGCATCTCGCCGTCGAATTTCTGTGCCTTTTCAAAATTAATGTTTTAGGCCTTTGGCGATGAACACGGCCCAAAACCCCACCCAGGTTTGTCAAGCATGTTTGAGTAAAACAGTTCGCCTAAAACAGAATGAAATTATGCAGAGGGCCAACTAACTGCTTGGCCGGAAAACTTTCTTTTATTACAAAATTATACAAGCGGCTCCCAAACGGGCCGTTCGTTATCAAACCTGCCCCAAATGGCCACATTATAAATTTGCTTTATTGATAAAATTTACATAATATGAACATTTTTGTTCACTTCAACGATACATTTTATATTTTAATACGTTTTTACGAGAACGCCTTGGGAAATATTTCGATATATTATTTTAAACATCAATATAAAAGTATTTTTTTTTTATTTCTAATAACTATGGTGGTGCTAGACCAAAATTTATACACACCACACATATAAATTATTACGAATAAAAAACATTTTTTACAAATACATACTCCTTTATATCGACTGTGTTTTGGCCAATTGATGTAACCCTCAAAAAATACGAAAATGAGTAATGATCGGATTTCATTTAAAAGTCGACAGAGCTGATCTCGGGGCCAAATGATGTAAATTAGAAAAATAAATTGATCACTTTTGGAAGGGAAACGTCATTTTACGTTGGTTTTAGGTTTAAAAATGACGACCCCCCCCCCATCTGATGTAAGCTACTATTATATTGGCACTCCCTATATATAATCTCGTATCTGCAAACATGAGAATTTAAAGGAGTGTATTTCAAAGATTTAAAACCACATAATGTTTTCGATAAAAACAGTTTTATTCTCTTCTGAACAATTTCCATTTTGGGGGTAACATCAATTGGCGAAAACATCGTCGATATTATGATTATTCCAAACAAACGTTGTGGAAATCGACCTTTTTGGTTTCCATTTTTTTATTCTGCTATCGTCTTTTGATATCTTCAGTAAACATTAAAGCAATAGACGACACGCAAACAAATATTTATAAAATCTGAAATTGAAATACGGTCAACCCTTAATGAAAATAAAATATGTTTTGAAAACGCACTTCCCTAAAGCAGGGGGCTGCAAACTTGCAGACCTCTTGTCCCACAGACAAAACTACATAACTCAGATTTAAATTCTAATTTATATTGTTTTTACTGTTTTTATTGTTTGTATTCTGTAAAATTAAAAAAAAAACATTTTTTTAATTTACGTTCAACCCATAAATGCATGGTGTTGATTTTCAACAAAAAACTGTATTATTCATTATATTTCTTCATTCAAATGAAATACTCTTACAAGTCTTGCAGTTCTCTGCAGTAAAAATAACATTTTCTAATATAGAAAAAATCTGTAATTACTATTGTCACAATTAAAGTACATGGAAAAACAATTATGAAGATTTTCATGCATGATCATTTATTGTAATTAATAAATAAAGTTTTTACGCTCTCATATAAAGTTGCAGTTTATGGAGTTACGAACTTTACATTCTAGGACGATGCTATATTTCTGTGTCGGCAGTATTTTCAGGCCCAGCTTAGGTCGTTAGTTAATTACGTAATGCTGTAACGAGGCAGAGTCGCATTGGGGGAGGGGCTGAACAGAAGTTATTGTCACGGGCCGCAGTAACTTGTAACGGCTTCGAGGTATAGTGCCGTAAATTAGGTAACTTCATTTAGTCACGTGTTATATTATATTTTGTACGTGCAGTTTTATAGCGGGCGCTAGTTAAGTCACTGTGAATTTTATGAAAATTATAAAAAACATTTGTTTACTTAAGGTAAAGAAAAATCAAAATTTTATAAAATTATGTTTAACCCCAGTAGTGGAGACAGACATTTTATTGTGTAAATTCTAAAAAATTCTTATATCAGTAAGTCAAAACACTAATTTCAGAGTAACTAAGATATTTTACAGGAGATGCAGCACACAAAAATGAGTGATGTTGAATATGATTGGTATTTTCTTCGTATAACATTTGTTTAATACCGTATAAAGAGGATTAATTCATGTGAAAACAGAGCGAAAGGCTATTAATCAGTTCTCGTACCATTGATATGCACGAAAAAACACTTTTGACTGACCTATACTTTCGATTGCTTCATTAGATTTGTTTGATGGACTCGGCGGTAAATTGTGAAAATTCATTTTTTATACAAAATTAAAACATAGTTTTTCCTCTGGCTGTGTTACTAAAGAATTCAAAATCACTGTTTACCTTGTAAAAATGTGAAGCGGGTGGTAGTGGCTACAACATTGAGTACCAAATGGTGGTCCGAGGATCAGTGCTGGTCCAATGGTTGGTGTAGGCCGGTCCGCGCTCATCATAGTGAATATATAGTTAATATTGAGCAAAATAATTGATATCGACGCGTGTCACGTGGAATATCAATGTCCCTGAATGTCGATTCTTTGAATTCAATAAAAATAAATTACTAGCTTATTTTCATTTTATTTACATAATGAAGCCGGTCCCCAGGTAACACTGAAAAATATTTACTGGTCCGCACACCGAAAATGTTTGAGTAGCACTGCCCTAGGGCATTTAATAAAATCATTGTTTACCTTAGAAATAAATAAACTCGCGATATACCTAATCCGAAGATGCTTGTCAAAGAAGCGAATCACGTGCCACATTTAGTAACTCAGCCCAAATCCATGCCTTTTCAATTTGTAGTGTTTAAAAAACAAAACGCAATTTGTTTTGCATTACTTCCACATTTTTGTAATGATCAGGACCGGAAGTAGTACAAAAAACAAATTGTGTTTTATTTTTAAAATAAAATCTACTCCTTAGAAAAAAATTGTAGTTTAATTTGTTCTGACGATTGTTTTAACAAAACGAAACACGTTTCACTTTGAGCTTAGACAGCCAATTATTTTAAATTATTAAAACAAATTACATATGTTCTTGACAATAATATTCAATACTCATCCAAACACAAAAATCTTGCCGTCTGGCATGTGTCATTCATGACGATTCTTATGACAACCGGTTATCCAGTCAGGTCAGGTCAGTTTCGCTCACGTCAGAATTCAGAATTATATTTTTTTTATCTAGTTACGCTGAAAATTTAAATTCACATGCTTATTTTTTTAACACGATATTTCAAGCCCACCACAGTATAAAATTATAGGTTTGCTGAAAACATATAATAGTTTAAAAAGTAAAAGTCAAGGCTCCCTATTAAAAGTAAAACACAACAATTTTCAATTGGTTCCTTGTTTTATGCTAATATACAATTTTGAACTTCACTAGCATTAAAATCCTACAAAAAAACAATGTCTTCACATTTCCATACGAATAAATTACTTTTCTAAATGCCAAAATACGCATTTACGTTTTATTGAATTGGAACGTATAATACCACACAGCTCCGATTGAAATAAAAAATGCATTTAAAACCGTAATTGCCAATCCGCCAAATTTGATTATACCCGATTCTCTTTTTGCACGGATTTTTTCGTATTGTCTAAGAAAACGGACATTGATTTTTTGCATTTACACGGTTATAAAAGACGAATAGTTTGATTACACATTATGTATATATTTAAAAATACTTCGGCCCTATATGAATATTGCAATCGTCATAATTTTTGTCCGAAATGAATAAATGAATTTCTCTTCAATATTGTTTTTCTTGACATGTTACGAATTGTGTACAGTTTATTGTTGACGTATCTTATGAAACTATTTTCATATTTAAATAAAAAATAAATTGAAATTATTTTTGAGTTCGAAAATTTTATATTTTGTAAAATACTAATTAAGTAATGGAACCTATCTCCCGTTTTTAGATGGGCACCTTATTATTTTTACACGGTTTTTTTCACGGCAGTCTCTGTAACGTATCCCTCGTGTAAAAAGAGAATCGGATTTATTTTTAAAATCCCCACGTGTCAACTCGAGGAGTAAATGTAGCAAAAAAAACGATGCCCAAACAACAACATTTGATATTGTAAAAACTGTAACACCGAACAATGTGACCAACTATCACCAATAGGCCTTGGATGAGGAGTGTTCTTTTGTGACGATATGGATATTATCCAAATTTTAATAATTCTAGGATACTCAACTTGTAAAACACCACCACCCGTTAGGAGTTTACAGCCCTTATCGGGCGAATCAAGAAGCACAACCGCGCCAATCACATTTAAACTTTAAAAAACCAGGACTGTATTTGACAGTAATAATGCGTTTTGCGGAAAAATAAGGTAAATAATACTGCGCCTCTTTAAAACATTAGTTAAAAATCAACCCTGATCCAATGTCAACCTAATATGCAAACACTCGGTATTATGACTGAATTCCAAACAGTAATAATTCAAATAACTTCTTTTAAAATGCTATATAATAAACTTATAATAACTAAGATTAGGATGGTTAACTGAATATATAAAAAAACAATCATCCTCAACCATAGGCTTTTCATTAAACTAAATAATAATAACTTTATCTGTTCCAACCGCTTCCCAAACATAACTTTGTTATATTCAATGAGCTATTTCTGGCTTGACGTCCAAATTGGCGGATACAGTATAACAGCATAACAAGTTCTCAAACTTTTGACTAATTGGCAGAAGTTTGTCCACTGCAACTCGCCACAATGGATGACAGTCTGCGGAATAATTATTTCTGGACCAAAGTTCACAGAATATTATTACCCAGTAGAAGATCTAATATGGCAGTCACCAAATGTCATAACCTCTTAAGGTGTTAACTGACAATTATTGGTGGAAAGGCATTATATTTTAAAAATAAAACACATCAGTTGATAATCATCGCAGTGTTCGAAACCAGTCCCGACCATTATAAAAATGTATTACAAATCAAATTGTGTTTTATTTATTAAATAAGTTTCATAACATTTTTTTTTATTTTAAACACCGACAATAAATGTTTGCCAGTGTGCTGGATATTTTTGAATATCACGTCAATTGATTTGAATTGACGATAGAAGGTTACAAGCTCACTTGAAATAACATTGAGGAAAAATAATAGTACGAAATGATTCAACAAGCCTTCAACGGTTAATAATAAATATTTCATTGGGTCAATATTCCTTATCCCCAACCTCGTTTTAGGTACATAATTCTTTTTTCCTTCTCTTCAATCATATCCGAAGATATTGATCGTCCAGTAAATTGGTAAGAAAACTTCAAAACATAAAACTATTAAATTAATTAAACATGCAGTTCTTTGTAAAATTGTGCTCTCTACCTGTTTCAGTACTCAGATAATACAAAAATGACACCAAAAAAATACAAAGGCAGATAACCTTCTACAGCAGAGCGCTGCAACCTTTTCTCACCCACAGCACACCTAAGCACCCATTAATATTTTGCGGCACACCGCATGGCAGAATATGTAAATTAAAAAAAAAAAACTTACAATTTATTGATTTGTTTTTATTTGATGAATCTTAATCGTAGCTAATATATTTTTTAATAAGAGTCAATTAAGCCGTAACAAACTGATGGAAGAATTAACGCACAAAAAAATCACAAATTATAAAATAATCATTTGTAAAAGTTGTTGATAAAAAAAATAACTACCCTTGAATACTTGTTTAGTCAAATCCAAAATAATTATAGTTTCGTCAGTCTAACGTAGCATTTTCAATGAATTTCTATTTGAACCCGTTTTACTTATAGGTGCATACCAATAACTTTTAATTTCGTTCGTTTGTAATAATTCCTCTTGGAAATTTTTCGACATCAATGCTTCCCAATATATGCAGCAATGTTTAATTTCGACGGTAGGACTTTTTTGTTTTACACACGAGATGAACTCCATTCTATTCTCCATCATTGCAGTTGCACAATCTGTGCAAACACTAATACAGTTATTACATTAAATATCAAAATAATACAATATTTGTGTCAACGAAAATAATTTAAACGGACATCTTAGCAACCGAATGACTTTTTTTTCTAATATAAGAATACTTGATTTGTTTTCATTTTGAACGCACTGCGCCACGGCCCACCGGTTGCGGAGCACTGGCTTAGCATAAGTCAAATCTAATTTAAGACATCGATTGAGGGTGCTTGATGGGATTTCAATATTAAATTTGGATTATTGAGATTTTGTACACTTCCATGCATTTTGTCACTGACGACCCGGATTTCGCCTTTCGGTATCTTCATGCATTCGTGCGCTCGAATGCTCGAATACCTGCCCTAAGTCAAATCATTGGCCGATAATAAGATGGTAGGGTCAGTGATTAGTTAATCATTCTTTTTCAATCGCTTTATGGATTTTTGTTAGAAGCATCATTACTAGTTATTGTGTTTTTGATTAATGATTGTAGTAGATTTCCATAATTTAATAGTAATTGGCTTTAGTTTTTACTCTTATTCAAAGGTAAAATTTTCGAAATTATAATTCATTTCAAAATCAAAACGTGACAAAATTTCTTCGTTCATATTCGTTACTCTTATATTTTAACCCAGCACCCTTTCCATCCGCATAACCCAATGCGTCTTCGTGATCCATTGCGTTGGTGGATTCCCACACTCCTTACGCACGTCCTCAGCCAAAACCTTCTTTCTTATCGTTTTCGTCTTGTTACGTGTCCAAAAGAAAAAATGTAGCAGTTCGTGGCCTTTGTAATGATAAGGAATCTAGTATTTTAAATGAAAAGCTCTTCAAAAAATCCAATAATTGAGATATAACAAAATTAAAATTTTATTTTGTTAGAGAATCTGCGAAGTATATTTATAAGCCCACTGAAGCGTTCATATTGGGAATATTTTTTCATACTTATCATAAAATGGTGTTATACTCATAAGTCTGCTCATCATAGATATTACACCAACGTTTCTATATAACTAGTATAACCGTACCCGTCATAGATGACAGAATTGAAATTGAAATACTGAATGTCTAAAGCAACTAGTAGGTCGGAACTGTGTGTGCATTGCATAACATTTTATTTTATATATATACCGCGAACGATTAGGTCATGAGAAAATTTCGTACCTGCATGTGATATGTGATAATAATAAAACGTCTACAGAACGGTCTGGGTTATTACATATTAGACTAGTATAACCGTACCCGTCATAGATGACAGTATTGAAATTGAAATACTGAATGTCTAAAGTAGCTAGTACGTCGGAACTGTGTGTGCAATGCAAAAGATTTTATTATATATACACCGCGAACGTTTAAATCATAATAAAATATCATACCTGCATGTGATATGTGATAATAATAAAACGTCTACAGAACAGTCTGGGCTATTATATATAAGATTCCGTAGGACAGTTATGTTTTTTTAAACTACTTATGAGTATGTATATTTATTTCACTTTCACTGTCTATGATCACAATCTTAAGCGCCAATCATTTTTTTATTATTATTCTAATCGTGCGCTATTTAGAAGATGTGATGATAGCCGTGGCATAACAGAATTAGACAGAATAATCTAAACATATACAGTCTACGCATGTTCTTCCCACGCTATTTTAACAACATTTAAGTGTTTTACAGTCTTAATGTCAATAGTCGAAAGTCCTTGATGTGATGATTATCGTATGCAAAACATACGATTACATAATTTCAAGATGAACACTATCAAATTATTTCTACAACGTGTGTTGTTTTAGCTATTATTAATGCTATCATATAACAAGCATATTAAAAGAAAACCAAAATCAGTTTCTCATACTCTACTCCTCACGTTACTTAGACATTGCAATCCCCACCACCAACCACCACGGCCATACGTGGTACTGGTATTGTCACCAGAACAACTGTCCAAGACTCGGCGGCTTACACTTTATTATACTGATTGTCCCGAGCTTGAGAAACGTTGTGGCGTTATCTATATAGATCTGTTCGCTGATGAAGGCGCTATAGTTTGGCTGAGTTACCAAGTCGGTATGGCCTGTGAGACCGGACTTGAGGAGCTCTTCCCGCTATTTTGACATCAAAGGACAATCCCAGACGTGAGCATCCTGAATTTCGTCACATCTGCATGTTGGCCCATCTACTATCCGGTCAAACCCAAAGAGCCTGGCAGCGAAACCACCGTACCCCGAAATGAACTGACTCGTTCAGTGATTAAGTATTAACACTTGCGTTATCTCCATTCGCCACTTAATAGTAGGAAGACAGTTTTTATACGGTTAAACCTCGATTCAACAGATGTTTGATCAAATGAGGAAGTTGTGAAAATCATCATGTGAATGATGTTATAAGTAAATCGGCACATCCGCGTGTATTTAATTTGCGCACTCGCGTAAACGCCTTGTCGTTGTGATTTCCCTAAGCATTAGAACTCATAAAAAATGAGTATGTGTGTCTTTATCTCGTATATGTTTAAAACACACTTTATTATTAAAAGAACTTTTGGCATTAATGTACCAAATTTTGCCCAAATTAATCTATTATATATCAAGGTTTAATCCTTACAATAATCACCTCAAGGAATACTGAATACCCGGTAAGGACACCGGTCTTAATATCTTCAACGAATTTGGTTTGCAAGTCTGTAAATAAGCGCTGGTAAATCGTTTTGGAAATTATTACCATTTCTTTAAATGTGTCACGTTTGCCTTGTATAAATATTTCAGCTGTCTGGCAAGTGTATTGACAGCAGAGTACATTGGTATTAAAATTTCCATTACGGGCACTTCACTTGAAGTATCAATTCTCAAAATAATTTATGAGATTCAATAGAAAGCCGCCAATCGCAGTGCATCTGTTGTATGGCTAGTACTGTATAACTTCCCTGAAGACAACCTTACCCAACGAACATAACTATCAACACCGGTAGGTAGGTAACAAAAATAGACAAAAATTACCAAAAAATTGGGGCCGATGATCGCAATTTCGTACGAATATTTCACATTAAATACTAATATTAAAATAAATAGCTTTAGCATAAGCGTACAAGGCTAATGTTCATATATATTATTTTCATTTTATAATTTATAAATATAGTGGACAGCAATGGTCCCACGATTGATCCCTGAGGAACACCGAAAAACGTTCGTATCAAATCGTATTGAAATTTTTCTTACTAAATACTTGTATTAAAATAAATATTGTAAATACTTGTCATGTTTTATTTATTTATATTAAAATATGGCTTTTAAAAGGAGGCATCAATAATCCGTCAATCTGGAACTGATCTTCGTGCAAATATGTGCGGTTACAGAAAACACACTTTCAAATTCAATGCTTGTTAGATTAATAGTTATTAAACAATTAAAACTTCCGTCATATTAGTATTTCGGTATTAAAAATAACAGCCTTATTACCGGAATCCTGGTGTCGGTAATAACAGTATTGCTAACCCTAAACTTTATTTCAAATGTAGCGGATTTCGCACAATATAGTCATAAATAAGTTTTCCCATCAGATTGTCACAGATGGTTCGTCAGATCCCATACAAATGTGAGTGTGTCACGAGGTGAAGCATACCGTAATCCACCGTTCAACACTGGTATACCAGGATGTCCCTGTTCTTAGACCCGTTTGAGGCAAGAGCATTTCAATCAGTTCTCAGTAAGCAAACAGTAAGAAGTAGAATCTACTTCGTTCTACAAAACAAAGAGCTCTACGGGTAGGGTTACCAGATGGTTTTCAAAATGATTACATGTCTTCCCAAATTCATAATCAGCCCTCCTTTGTTCTTCAACGGCTCAATAAATGCTTATTTTTGTGTATCGCATGGTGTTTTTATTTATCATTCAAAATACATAAAATAAAAATTCATCATACTAAGATGATTTTATAATAAAAGATATTTAATAAGGATAATGTTTTTTTCTAATATTAACCAAAATAATTAATTTTGTGTGTGTAGTACAATGTTTTTTTTTACAGTGAAAAATAATATTAAAAATGGTGCAATTAATGAAACTAAAAAACTTTCATTATTAAAAAATGGTAAAGAGTAAACATAATTAAGAATATTTAAAAATTATAGATAAGTTCCAGTACTTAAACGATCCGATACTTTAAAACTATAGAGAACGAATGTTGGTGTTCCACAATGCTCAAACTTGGGGCCATTGCTCTTCGCTATATTTATAAATGAAATAGCAAACGTAATCAAAAATGCTATATTCTTGTTATTCGCTGATAATTTCAATGTTTTTTTGCAAGTTGTCACCTTGGATGATTGACACAGTGTCCAGTCTGATATAGATACTATTGTCATTTTACTGGCAAAGAAGTTGGAAAATAACATATTGACAGTTATGAACAAACAGTAAATTAAGATTTAGCTCGCACGATAAAGTCTTTAGCTCCGGCATTTTATGTTATATAGATAATTATAATACCAAAATATAGATGGATTTATGCCAATCTAACACTCATAAAGTTAGAAATCAATGGACAGGAACATTTGCTTGCCTAGAAATATACCATTAATATACATACTGATAAAACAAATTGCTGTTTTTCACAAACCGGTATAATTGGACATATAACTGGGACAAAAGATTTGATACCCAAGAATCTCATTGTGCACTTATCTAGTTTCTGTCAATTTTGTTACTAACCAACTTCTGCCAGTACGATTACGATATATTTTAATGGGGAAGATGTAACAAACTCGATTTCAATATTTATAAATGCAATCTTCTGTCGTTGAGTCGTTCTGCCGCTATTCAATGAATATCTAAATTCTCTCGCGAAATTCGTTAGTTAAAGATCATGACGCACAATTTCATCGCAAAGTTTATTATTGTTTATATTGAGTTTATTTTGGGAAATAAATTCAATATGTTATAGTCACTTGGTATTTCGTCCCCGCATGCTACAGCCTCGTCAGCATCCCCCTCGTGGGGGCTGGACCGTAATCCCACCCCATTTATTGTTGGTGTGTACTAAGGTCTGCACGGGCCGAAATTTGATGGAATTACCCGGCCCGAACCCGAGTCTTAATACCATACTTGTTACCCGAGCCCTACCCGAAGACTAAATTTATATATCTCGGCCCGAAAAAAACTCGATTAAAAAAAATACAGTAGCATAAAATTGATTAACGTACCTATCAAACTTTCTCACATGTAGAAAAATCTTTTATTTCACGGAATGATTTCCACACATCACCAGTCACCACTTTTCAACATTTTCTTTATATCGTTGAAACTCATGTTTAACGAATCTTTTGTATTTTTTTGTAATGAATTTTTCGGCGCAAGGAACAGTCGACTATCTAAAAATAATAGAAAGCAGATACTAAATAGTATCACACTTTATTCTTTTACGAACTATTTAAACTTACTAACTGTGGTGATTAAACGAACAAAGCATTGTTTCACCGATCAATAGCAATTTTATGAACTCGGTTTCAGTTTACCAAAATATAAAATGAAGTCTCCATACTTATCAAATAAAAGGCCCTATTGTGTCCAATGCTATTCGAAACGTAATAAATTATTTTATTTATTGCCTTTTTGCTATCAACAGTGAAAACAGTATTTAGTTATCCAGTGTACTCATGATCCGAACATAGTCCGAAATATTTTTCTGAAGAACATATCCCTTACCCGGGCCCACCCCGAGCCCGAATATCAATTGTCTCTACCCGCCCGTACCCGACCCGTGCAGACCTCTAGTGTGTACGTTCAATAATTAAAAGATACGAATAAATACCCGCGGTACATTTAGTCCAATGATCTAAAGAGATGCGAAACACATGCCACAAAAAACAAATTAAGGTAAGCGAGCAGTAGTTGACCGCTTAAGAGAAAAAATTAACAAAAATAACGATTCACGTTTAGAATTAGACTAAATGATGACAAAGCAAGTGTATTCATAATGGGTCAAATGTCTTGTTTAATACGATAAGACAAAAATTAGCAATGAAGGTATCCTACATAAAAATTGTGTTCAATTTTTAAAAATCATGTTAATGTTTCAGTAGCAGAGCATCTAAAAATTAATGTTTTATAACCATGACTAATCAGAGGGTTTCATGACAACTTTTCATCAGAGTTGCCTCAGAGCTTCCTGTAAGACCACTCTTGGTTGAATCAAGTAGCATATGCTTACATTCACTGATCTCCTTAACAATTCTCTAAAGAAATTCAAAATAAAATACTTACTGCATAAGATGTCGTTTTCAAATGGCCGCTATGACACCTCGATGATATATATATATGGTGATGTGTTAATTCCTCAATCCGACAAAAGATAGTTTCACTTGTCTTAACTCTTCAATTTCGAATAATTCCGCGTCTACGTTTATTATTTTGGACACTTTTATTCAAAAAAGGGCAACTACAGTTACATGGTCAATTACCAGTACATTTACCTTACTGCAGTAAAAAAAATACAAATTTTGATTGAATGTACATTCATATATTGAAAATGACTTTTCCCTATGCATCAATAATAAACGTTAAAACAGGATTTTTCACTATGAAAGAATAAATATTGAAAATCTGTGATACAATTTATCAGAATACATTATTTTGGCGGAATAATATGTTTTATATGAACACGCAATTAATAGTGGCGAGCAATCTCTACAAATAAAAAAATCAAACAATTTACGTGTCGATCGTCTAGAATTGCGTCATTAATGGTTATTTTTATACATTTTTTTGTGGAAAGATCACTGAACGAATATACAAAGTAAGATTTATTCTTTTAAAACAACATAATATTATTGTATGTGGGTTGAGTATGTTAGTGAGACATTGCCATTTTCTATCAAACAGAATTAAATTATCATGGATTTTTTTTACCATAAAAATAAAAAAAATAGTATCACAAGTACCCGCTTCCCTTAGTGAGGTAATATTTTCAACTGATGATCACTTTCTGAGTATGTATTTATGAATAATTCAAATGAATACTTATGTTCAATTTTATTTCAGCTGCAAATGCTAACTCGCTGACCGAAACCGGTCCTGATTATGTTATAAAAATGTGGAGGAATTACCAAAAGTTGTATTTAATTATTTAAAATGTAATTTCTTTCCATCAATAATTTAGTTTTATTTAATTTAAATAAGCTATATCTTTCATGCGATTAATAATAATGGATTCTATTACATTAAATATTTCAATTTTAATGTCGCTCCATTCATGCAATTGTCCATACTATTTGTCAAATTGTGGCGATTTATCAAAAAAAAACTGCTAAGTCGTAATAGTAAGTAAAATTACCTTTTTATTATGTTTTTTTCGAAACAATACCTATTAATAATGTCTCTTCTCTTGGAGAGGACAAGACGAGGAATAGTATTAGGTGACTCACTCAATATAATTGTATCTAATCATATTTTTTTGACAAAATACAGATATCATAATGCAAATATGGCAACGGTTGTAATTTTTGGTCAAGCAGTAAGCAAACAACGGTTCACGAACCGTATTTGGCTATTAGGATACGCACGAGACTATTTATGCTTCCCTAAAAATCAAAATTGACATGCTACTCGTATTTGTTTCTTCATTTTCAAACGTTTGCAAATGCATGATATAGGGTATAGACAAGTATTTCTCAACCTATTCAACACCTGCGGACCACTAAAAATGGAAGAAACATTTTGCGAACAACCTAAGCGGTTGATTTTGCTATACGAAACCTTTGATCTTTTTGTAGAACAAAAATACAGTGTGAGCACTTGTGGTTGCATGGGTTTTACATGATGATTATTGCTTGGAATTTTACTACAGGTATTTTAAAAACCACCAGAAAGTTTCTGCGGACCGTAAATAGTCGGCAGACCACCGGTTGCGAAACACTGGTATAGACAGTTGAATAACGTAACTTGTAAAAAATTCAGCAGGCCCATTCAAACATTCAATACATATAAATTTTGAACACAGTTCGTATTGGCCATAAAAAGAAAAAATAAATTAACTAAATAACGACGTGGAGTAAAACTCACTTTTTAATCCCTGTAGCCGGCCCATTTTCAGGCTATCGAAATCTCCGCGCAGTGTCTGCATCAAGTTACGCTACTGACTTTCTTGCACCACGATCATTCTTTTTTTTAATTCATTTTAGACTTTATTGCTACAGATAATAATATATACCTATGTCAATTATTTACGGTTTGACTAAAGAATTTTCTCTAAAAAGTGTATCTTGATTTTTTCTCTCCATGTCCGCTCCCAATGTGGAGCATATGGTCTCCTAATGGAGTTATCTTAACAGCATTTTTCTATGAGAACTGCTTGTTATTCAGTTGCTCAACCTCTCTTTTTCGAAGAGAGTATGTATAGGGCTAGGACAGAACTAGTAGTTAGCTAATCGCTCTCTCTACGTCTCGTGAGGGTCAGTGGGTGGGTGAGGAGGGAGTTTTGAACAACATAGACACTCATACTACGAACAGAAATCCATAAATCGATTGAATTATCAATCTATGAAAACTGTCCGAACAGGGAATTGAACTCGAGACATCCGTAGCCGTAGCCCACGGCGCTACCAACTGCACCACGGACGCCGTCAATCTTGAATAATTTTACCTTATTCTACAAAACAATATCTGTCGGGTATAATTGTCGGATCCGCGGTGCAGTGGTCAACGTCGTTGGATTCGTTTACCAGTACGGAGAGTTTCATAAATTGACTTTCCAATCGCTCATAGATTTCTGTTCGAAGGCATGGCTATTTGCGATGTCTAAAATTCCCTACCACCCATCCGAACTCAAAAACGGGGCATAGGGAAACCGATTAGAGCTAACCGCTAATCATGTAACCAAGATCCTTATCCTTCTATCCCTGCTCTCTTTGATAAAGAAAGTTTGAGCAACTGAGTAACAAGCAGTTCTCTTAGAAAAACTTCTGTTGTGATAACTCCATTCGAAGGTCATATACTCTATATTGAAACGGAGATCGTTTAAAAAAAACAATAGTAAACAAGTTTTACTATATTATTACTTGCGTTATATTACGTTGATCTTGTAGCCGATTGCGTGCTGACGATTCGATCTTAAAAAGGAAGCGTATGGATAGTAATTAACTAACTGAGTATAGTCCTTTACTAGACTTATATTTCTTTTCTTAAACTCTCTCCTAAAACGGGTTACTGAATAATTGTCAATTCTCGTAAAATAACTTCTGCTGAGATGCTCCATTAGGATTCAAAATACCACACATTCCATAAAAAAACTGTAGAATATGATTTCATAATAAATAATATAGTATTACCAATATTACTTGGCCGCTGCCGAATTTGGAACAGAATAAACTTCTCCAATTGCCATTTTATGCAAAATAAATATTTTGTCTACTTTTAATAACCGTTGCTAAAATATCAGTTTTAGAATTTATTGAAATTTAAGTTCTGGTTGAGTAAGGCAACATTCCTAACGTGACGGTAGCACCCTCACTAGCGGCCAAGTTAAATTGGTACATCTATAATATAGAATATAGACATTGTGCTAAAATTTTTATATATTTGCAATTTTAAATGTAGTAAGCAAATATGGAAAAATGAACGAAGTGAATGAAGATATTATTATAATCTAATTTTTCTCTCTATTGCATATCTGCCTTCCCTAATAAAACTCAATTTTCTGATTCTCTACACAGAGCTTGTCTAGTATCCGTTGGATGGAAAATAATAACGTTATAATATAAGTATTACGACCAGGATATTGTAAAGTAAAAGAGGTATTAATATTATGGGAGGCTGTGCGAAACACCATCTAAATTCCAAAATCATTGACGCCGACATCTTCACATCATATTATTTTTATCACCAAAATTTAGGCAGGCCGCCCTGTCGCGTTTCCCCTTCCACCCTGATCCGACGCACCCCCCTCGCGCCGCAAAACCTACACTCCAACTCGCTCTACCACGCACAGCCATCCCGCTCGCATCAGACTCAGCACCGTTCGATATTTTCACCGGCCGCCAGTCGGTTACAGGACGGCAGCAACGTGGTTCCTCACGCCGTTACATACAATTTTTGCTTATTTCGTAAACAAATTTCAGTGAGTGAAATAATCAATTGCAAAAGAAAACATTGATTTTTAATACTACGTGTGTGAAAAATATATTTTTTTGTCAATATTTTCCTGTGGTTGTTTGCCGATTTCGTACACCGCGATACCAGGAGCACATGCCGGCATAGGAGGTGTCGCGTACTTTTTGCAGTGCGAATAGGGAATGTTTGCATAGGGGTGTGTGTGCAGAGATTCAAAGTGATCCCCGCGAGTGTCTAGCGAGATATATATTATCCGTGACGTGTTTGATTTTCGTCCGACCCGCTGTCCGCTCATGTCCGCCTGATACATTCGCGGCCAGGCTGCGGCACACTGTGTTGTTTTTTTCATCTCGCCCGCAAATTGATTTTATTGATTGCAAATCTGTGCGAATTCCGGTGGATTTTTGTGCCAGATGCCGCTTTATTTTGCCGTTGAGTGGTGAGTAAAAGAAACATTCCGTTTTATAATATAAGTATACAACATCACTCTTCAAATGAGAAAGATACTTTGAGACAAACGCATTTAAATAAATCAATAAGCAAATACCAGTTGTCTTGTGACATCACTGTCTGTCTCGAGACATAGTTGTATAAACAATAAAATATATACATACCGACTCCCATTATTATTTATATTATTATTAAACTCAGACGTTTTGCGGTTGTTACATTATCGATTTAAATTTTGCGCAAATTCCTATACTGTGATGTTTCATAGTTTTTGTAGACTTTGAAGAATTTTTGCAACAAAATTAAATCACACCGTGAAATAACAATAGTTCTTTGTTTGTTTATTTTTTACTGGAAGATATAAATATCATTTCTTCAGATAACATTTATATCACTCTAAATAAATATGAATAGACATCTTGATAATGCAATGTCAATTCGATCAATAGATAACAATCGAAATGTCAAGAGGTTTTTGGAATGTGAATTTATGGTTTATAATAAATCTGTGTCTATGGAATTTTCAGCCGTTTGCTGAAGTTTGTGTAATCTGAATCTAAGAGAGACTAGAACTACTATATATTAAATAAAAAAAAAACAACTCTCTATAGTTGGTATTATAATTCAATATTAAATAACTATTACATTGCATATATACCTATCACAGTGGAAATAATATTTGTTTTTACATAGGACATGAAAATTAAAACATTTCTCGCTTAAGAGTTGGTGTATCAATAGTCAATAGACAATATTTTTTTAATTTATATCGTTGACTGAAATAAATATCAATTATTTTAAGTTATTTAGACAAATTTTTATTTCGACTTCTGGAACGGGTTTCGGTTGAGATCGATCTATAGCTCAGCAAAACCGGTCCTATTGTTATAATTAAAAATTGTCGAATGCATACTTTTCATAATTTGTGTTCAATAAATAAAATAATATAATACTTTTTGTTGTTCGGTTCATTGTTATTTCGTAAAATTTCACTCGAAGCTGCCTAATCCGAATAAGCTGCAATTGCGTCTCGAGTGTTGCATACAAATAGATTATCTCTACTCTCCAGCTAATACTTAAATATTTCTACATAATTAATGGTGTTAATACACAGATTTTATTTTAAGACCTGGTTCAATCGGAATTATTAAGTCTTGCTAGAAAGATAGGTTGTCAGGACATCAAAGTCTCTTGTTGCACGGGGATACGTTCCAAAACTACCGTGCAAAAGAAAATAGATGAAAAATGTGCTTATTTTCTGTTGTTTTTTTGTGGCGAAAGATCACTCTCGTCACTGGAAATTTTTATTGGCGATTTATCTACAAGTGTATCTTGAATAAAATTTCCATCTTCTATTTCATTAATTTTAAATAAAAATTTGGCCATCAGGTGCTGTGATTTCATTTTTTTAAATTCTTTATATGATTCTTCATAACGTATCATAATCATTTTTAAATGCTGGAATTGCACATAATGCAGTGTAATATGTGATTTTTTCTTTGGATTAAAACCGTGTTAAAGTAAAAAAAATAGTTTAAAAAAATATCGCTTCTGTTTCTTGGACCGTGTTATTTCGAATACGAGCAAACAGAGAATTTGGTGTACTTGGGTTCGCGTTGCTTCTGCAACAATGAGGTAAGGGTGTGTAACTGTGCACCTAACATTATTCGTATCAATGAGCATTGTTATGTTGGCAGGTGGCACTATCACCTGTTCCACCATCAGTTTATAATATCGCGCCACCATTCTAATAAAAGTATAAATGACAATGCTAGTAAATTAATCCGTGTATTTTTTTATTTGAAATATATTTTTTTAACGAAAGGACAGGGTGGCTCAATTCTTCATTCCTGTAATAATTTACGGTACCCGCATAAATTAATTTATAACATGTTCATACGTCCACTGATAACTAAAATAATGGGGTACGCCAGCACCCTCTGTATTCACGCATGTGCATATCTGTGAAACGTTAGTCGTAAACTGCAGCATAATCCCAATTTATTAACCCTTTGTATGCCCGAATACTTCAATTATGAATTCCAACGTATAATTCTGCAAATTAACAAATTTATTTTGATTGGGTAAGATAGCAGATAAAAACCTTCTATAGCTTTATTCGTCACCCACAATCGAAACAAACCATTATTTGAATGATATGTATTTATAATATGTATGGTAACAGAACAGCAGTGACATGCAGTGAATCAATGTCTATCTTCATCGCACAGCCTCACTTGCGCGGGTGCAAATACGATGCAAGATCAAGCGCTAGATGGCAAAACATTTCTAATCAATGGAAGTTAATCTGCCGTACTTATAATCGTACTTATATTAACTGTATAGTAAAATGAAACATTTTTATATGAACAGCACAATAACTAATACGGTCCCAAGTCCTTAAAACTTCAATTTATAGCAGCTGATGTTGAAACATCGAATTGTTGAATTGTGTATTATTATCGGCCATATTTTATTTTAGATTTTTTGAAAATGGTTAATATGCTATGCACGTATCATAGAATTATTAAAGTATTGCGATTCATTGTATTGTTATCTGAAGGTTGATGACCGAATCAGTGCAGTTTTAATAGCGCCCTCTACAATACTAAAGTATTGTTTGTCGATAAGACAAATTATGACAATGCTGCGGTACAAGAACGCCCGTTTCAAATTAGATTCACTTTAAAATGTACATTGATTATTGAAATATTGTACCTATAAGAACAAATGTACGAACTTTTAAAAATGTGTTATATTTTAGTTAAGTCCGAATAAACACGCAAATTAGTTATTGCCTATATTTCAGCGATATTTATTTAGATGCATCCAAAATAAATCTTCAAAACTCAGGAAGTTTATTAATTTTCAAACAAAAGCTCACATGTTGCCTTACTGGCACCCTGGTTAAATAATCAATACCATAAATTGTCATGCATACAGACGTTATTCGCGTAAGTGCTATCTGCGAAAAGTCAATAATTATTTTAAGTAAAAAGTGTGTGCTAACTGCTTAGTCCTGAATCACTTATAATAATACTCATTTCGAGTAGTTCTGTTAGGTCATTGTCTCTTTTTGTTTTTAACCTTTCCTTTGACATTGACTATTTGTTCAATCAATTCTATTTCTGAAATAACGGCTGACTTCTTCGCGGTCAAACATGCATAATAGAAACAGTTCACGAGGAAATCTTCGATCTTTGTCGCCAACCTGGTAGCTTCCAATTGCCAATCATTTCTAGAAACAGTTTGATTACGTCATAATTAGGGATTGCAATACTGTTCTGATTTTTATACAGAGATTTAGGAAGTTAACAAATTTTATCGCGACATTTATTGATATGTTAACAAAACAAAATGAATACTATATTTACATCATATTTTCAAATGATTTCACTCCCGAAAACCTGTGTATTTCTACAAACACATACGATATCCAGGGATAACAATCCATTTTCAAAATCTCGATTTGATTTCAATGATGTAGAATTGATTAAAAAATAATTTAATTAAAAATTCGTTTAGAAAAACTTCACTTAATGATACTCGCTTACGAAATTCATTTGAAGTAATATTATAATCACTATATTACGCACATATTTTTAGATAATATCCAATCAATGTACGTTTGTAAATATGTTGTGGTTTCTTAATTCAATAAATATTATAAAGTAATTATATATAGTGTAGGTTGTTCTGGATTTTTTTTATTCAATCAAACCTGATATTTATAATCCAATTTCACTCTCACCGAAATCAAGTATGTATTTACCAAGATAAAATACATTTTAACTGTCACTGTCGTAATTGCAAAGCGTAGCGAAATGCGACACCAATATCGTTATTAACATAATAATATTATGATTCAATGGCATTATATTGTAGTTACTTTCTTTCAGCAATCAATACGTGTTTAACACAATAAAACCCTTTAAACTTAAACATAAATTATTGTTCACAATGGATATGTAAGTAAATAATATAAGTATAATATGTAAGAAAAGATGATTAACTGCGTAGTGTATGTAATATTTAAAAACGTAATTTTGTAGTTATTCAATTCTTCTTTTATGTCATCAATTTAAAATCAATGACACTTAAATTCAAAGTGCAAGTAATATTATAATAGCACATAATCTAAAATTAGTCTCAAATAATCGTTTTTTTTTTATATGACGAGGTTGCAAGCTTTCATCGAACAACATAATCAAAAAATTGATAATTTTAACACTTCAATCTCGTATTGGCATTTAAAAATACCTGTAATATATTATGTAGTTGTTTTACTAGTTTAATTTTATTGCACAAAACCGCATGTATAATCCGCCGTTAAAAAGTAGCAATCGTTTCGCCGCTTACATAAGAGATGGCGGTCCGACAGAAAATTTTAATAGCGACCGACGCATGGACAACCCGGCCAGAAAAGGTTAAAATATCAAATAAGCGGTTGGATTGGAAACGTACTAATAAATAATAATGATAACATTATATAGGCGATTTTTTTAGAGCAATCCGTTGCGATTTCACGCTTCGAAGTTGATCATAAAAATGATACGGTATTAATATTCTAACGCAAACAAGCTTTTGCAATCCGATATCAATTTATCACTTGGATACGAAAGCAATCGTTCAGCCATGTTGTTTCATTGTGAAGTGACGTCATATGGGCATATATTTGTGTGCACTGAATGGGCACATTGTAGAGTATTTAAATAGTGATTTTTTACGACAATTTGCTAATCATTCACTCAGAAGAAATTTTCGCACTAAGTGCGCAAATAAGTATCAATTTTTAAATAAAATAAAAAATATGTTTTTTGCAATATAACCATCGTAAGTTGAGTTGAAGCATTTTTTTGCCACAACGAATACAAAAGATTTTTTTTGTTTTTTAACATTTTATTACAATAAGCATTATCTGCTCAGTGGTGCAGTAGTTAACGTCGTCTGCTACGGCTACGGCTACGGATGTCTCGGGCTCAACTCCCGATGAAAACAGTTTCATAAATTGATTTATCAATCGATTTATGGATCTCTGTTCGTAGGCATGAATGTTTGTGATGTCTTAAATTTTCCCTCCCACCTATCCTATCCTAAAAACTGCGCATAGTAAGAGCGATTAGCTAACCATTAGTCCTGTCGTAGCAATATCCTTCTACTTCTCCTCCCTACTCTCTTCGAAAAATAAAGGTTGAGCAACTGAATAAAAAGCAGTGTATACCTGCATTAGAAAACTATATGCTCCACCTCCTTTTTCGTCATAATAAATCGTGGAAATATATAAAAATAGAATTTATCTTGCTGCCCGTCGATTATTTTGAATTTCTAATTTGGCCGTCGAGCCAAAAAGTTTGCCCAGATTTGGTATAAATCTAGTGATGGGTGTATTCCATTAACAAGAATAAGACAAATGCTAAATACAATGAAAACAGTTATAAAATAATATAAATAAATACGTACACATTCGAATTTCAAAAGATATTTAAATTTCAGTTTTATCCAGATTCGTTAAGTCACATTTGAATACACTATAATACCACGTAATTCGACATGAATTATATATAAATAACCCTACAGTGTCATTATTACTTACTTTATTGATTAAATTTTAATGTAAAGAGGGTTTTGTTATTTCATTTGAAAATACCATAGCAACTGTGTTTACATGTCGTGTAAAAGAATATACACAATTTATTTATTTAGGTACCTACGTGACTGAACTCGTAAAGAAAATACAAAAAACTTGTTACTTATTATATTTTGTATTTTTCAGTATTTGTACATTTATTATTGGGTAAATAATTCGTCAGTTTTTTTTTATACTACCTATTCTGCAACTCGTGACAATTAAAAATAAAGAATAGACACTTTTTGAATGGAAATATTTTATACTTAATAAAGAAACGTATTTTTCGCTACGCACGGTATTTTCGATGTAACTTCGGTCGAATTTGATATGAAATATTTTTCCTCTAAGAACTGTTCGCGAACCTTTTTCTATTAAAATATCGTTCGTATTCAATTATTCGGAATGTAATAAGGCCGCTTTCGAAAACCTTCAATTTGTTTTTATTTAATATAATATATTCTTTACAAAACTTCAAAATTTAAAGCTTATTTCTTATGCAATGTAATAATCGTTTAAAACACAGTAAAAAAAAATATAGGAAAATGTAAAATTAGCAAGGAACTCAATCTACAAAATATACTTTAATACGTTACTCTTGCAAGTCTACTCGGAATATGTCGACATCCGAAGTAATACCGTCAAACATTGTTAAAGCTTTTTCCAATGGCATCCACATTGGCAGACCGTTATATACTATGGAAGAACGAACAATTCATACCCACGATTCATCAAAAAAAATTCACAGCCAGTTGTTTGAGTGTATATCGAGTAGAGGTCTGCACGGGCCCGGGCCAGGCCCGTGGGCCTTTACTTGGCCCGACCCGCGGGCCAGGTTTGGGCGAATAAAGTCAATTTAATAGGATAAAATAACAAAGTAATTAGTTCTACAAAATTTAGAGGTAGTTGATAGCTATTTCGTCTTGAAGCCGAAATAGTTATCAACTACCCGATAACAAATTTGTAGAACTAAATACTTTGTTATTTTATCCTATTATAATGGAGTTCTACCAAGTAAATGCCAATTCAATCAATAAAGTTAATTTAGATTCGGGTTCGAGCCGGGCCCGGTAAGGAACTTCATTTTCAGAAAAATATTTCGGACTATGCTCGGGTATGAGTCAGCCATAAAGCAATACTAACTTAAATAATTTATTCCACATGTGTTATGAATATTATTGAAAATAGAAAAACAATAACATATTGTATGTTGTTTGAATTAATTAATTTCTGTATTGAATAAAAATATTGCTTTTTTCGGGCTGACAAAAATAAATCTAGGATTCGGGTCGGGCTCGGGTAACATGTGTGATATTGGGACTCGGGCTCGGGTCGGGCCGGGCCTGAAGATGGCGGGCTCGGAGCGGGTAATTTTATGAAATTTCGGCCCGTGCAGACCTCGATTGAATCAAAATGACAAACTCATAATGTCCACAAATTAAAAAACAATACGTGTCTCTTGTTTCGCTACAATTTAATGTTATATATAAAATTTTATCTCCTTTTATAGATTTTAAAACTTGACTACACGGCTCAATTTTTTTTAACTCAAATTATTTTAAATGAATATTAAAATTCCGTTTATATTCCGAAATTGCAAGTTTAATTTTTATTACTAAATACAGCATTCCACGAAACAACCTGGCTTGCAAGAATTTTAGATTTTACGATCTGAAATTCCTGTCGAGTCAGTCATGCAGTTTTTGTCAGCGGTTAACGCTGTCCGACTTTAGCTTACCTGTAAAATTGCTAGTATTGCCACTACTCACCTGTACGAATTATTATTATTACACGACTTACCTGCTGTGTTGACAAGGCACTAAACACTTGTTTGTCTATAGCAGCGGCAGGCAACTAACAGATACGGAGCTGCGCGACATTTTTTTTTACAAAAAGTTTGACACTCGCTGTCAATGAACTCTGCGGATGAATTAAAATAGGTATACTGTTAATCTTCCGCACGCAAATTATATTCAGTTGATAATTCTCGTGAAGTACAAAACAAATTATGTTTTATTTTTTAAAGTATAATGCTTTTCCGCGAAGAATTGACAGTGAACACTTTAAAAGTGAACAATTGATTAGCTAAATCTGCCTCGTATTGAGTATTCTGCTTCTCTATAGAGATTTATTTTTAAAATAGTGGATGTGACATACAATATTGTCGTCATACAAAAGGCTAAGTACATTTTCACGAAAATTGACGGAAGAACTATTTGGGTAGTGTAGGAAAAACGTACAAAAAAAACATACCATGTTGTCTTGGTCACTTTCTCCTGCCTGACGACAATATGCCAATGGTTTATCTTAAATTCTGAAATAGTTAAGTAAATATTTATTTTTCAACCGGGACACATGGCAATTATATCCAGCAATCTTTTTATCGGCGTCATTAGCATCATTGATTCTGAAATATTCGCTTTCAGACAAAGATTTAGTTTTTGTTTATATTAATAGCCTAAGTAACATCCATGAAAGATGTTATTTTTAATTTTATTCCATGACTTAAGTTTTCGTGTATATATGTGACATCTCTGATTTTTATTTTTCGTCTTTTCAAAGTAAATGATTGCTGCCAAACGAAGCTAATCTTTTAGAAAAACATCTTATGCGGCGGCTTATACAAGATTAACGTAAATATATATCAACCTAGAAGAGCCGCCCGGTAAATATTTACTTAGGTATGTTCACATGGGTGTATTTTAACAGATCTAGCTGTCAAGATGTTTACGGAAGTGGTTTTAAAACTCTAAACCACAAATAGAAAAATGTGTGGAAACCTCGCAAACGTAAATAAATTGGGAGAGTATCAATATAACGCCAAAGAACGAAATCAATACCATAGAACTAATCACAATAGATGCACTATGAACTCGAGTTTATTATTAATATCATTATTAACGCTTATTTTCTCTATTCATCACATGTTGGCAATGCCACTATGACAATAATTTTCGAATGAAAGAGATCGATTATTTACAAACGAGATTTTAAAATGTTGTTTGCTCGTTCTGTCTAATGAGGTTTGATTTGTATTATATCATCAGACATGAGACAGCAATATAACACAACGACTCTTGAATTGGTATTTGGACATTATCGATGAATATGATTGGTGGAACTTTAATTGTGTGTGTAAATGTTTTTAATTTGTTACATTTCCAAATGTTTAAATCAGATTGAGTGCATCCTCGTTCCTGAATTATCTGTAGATGATGAAAATGAGGTTGTAAAAGACAAACTTATATAATATTATTAAATATATATATATATGTATATATCTGTGTCTGTAAAAGCTTCCACGAAATATTTGTGTGTTCTTTAAATTATTCTCTCCCTCTATGGAATATTTTGATTTTATTTAAAAATCCACATTACATTTATAAACGCGTTAATGTACTGTTTTTGTGGACGCGATACGTTTTACCTAGAAGTGGTCACCAGAACCATAGCTGAATTGATATTCTGCCTTCGTTCTTTTAGGTTCTCTACCTATTATCCTGCAGTGCGGATTGTGGTGCGACCAGCCCACGGCACGTCCAAAACATCCTCACCTTCATCAGACTTCTCAGCCATTGGGAATTCCACATAATCCATGAGTTTAAGTGAAGTGAAGTGAAGAAAATCCACCAGTGAGTTTTCTATATTTTGTGTTTTGAAGCATGAAACGTTGATCGTTTTATGTAGAGTACTGTTTTAATATTCCAAAATTTACCAGAAATTCTGGTTATCTTCCAGAAGTAAACTATTGTTAAAATAATTTGCTTCACGTTAAATTTAAATCATTAATGACAATTCTGTGAAAGAGATGTGGATTAAGTTTGTTTTAAAGTTGTAATGATGTATTTTGAAAAGCGATTTATGCTGATCTATGTTTCTTTAATTATACTATTGTGTCAAATACACAATGGAGTCGCGGCACTTAAATGCCATTGTGATATATGCCTTAAGAGCAACAGCACCTGTGAGACAGATGGTTACTGCTTCACCTCTACATCACTGGAGAATGGAGTTATCACATACTCTTACAGGTGCCTCGATCGTAAGATGATGTTCCCTGTAGAAAATCCAATTCTGTGCCTCTCCACCGATGCGAGAAACGATACTGTCAAAATATACTGTTGTAGGGAAAATATGTGCAATAAAGATGTAAAACTGCAGCTCCACGTGAAGTCGGAACACCACGAGAGCTGGGGACATGGCAGCAGTAAATGGAAGACCGCTGCTTTGATTTGTTTTCCAGTGTTCGCAGTTTGCACCCTAGCTGCAGGTTTGCTCTACTTAGCTAGAACCAAGTTCCCCCGTAAACAAGCCCCTCGATCTTTTTATCCTGTTGATGATTCCGTATGCGAACTTACAAACCCTATTCTGGGAGCCGCGACGATCAGAGACATGATCGAGCTGACCACTTCTGGATCCGGTTCCGCAGGCTTGCCGCTATTGGTTCAGCGATCTATCGCTAGACAGATTCAACTGCTTGACATAATTGGCAAAGGACGCTTCGGTGAAGTTTGGCGAGGGAGATGGCGCGGAGAAAATGTCGCCGTTAAGATATTTTCTTCGAGAGAAGAATGCTCGTGGTTTCGCGAAGCAGAAATATATCAGACTCTTATGTTGAGACACGAAAATATTTTAGGTTTTATAGCAGCTGACAATAAAGATAACGGAACATGGACCCAACTTTGGTTAATAACTGACTACCACGAGAACGGTTCTCTTTTCGATTTCCTAAATGTGCGAACTCTCGATCCTATAAATTTGGTGAGCATGGCGCTGTCTATCGCAACCGGATTGGCACATCTCCACATGGACATAGTTGGAACTAAAGGTCTTACTAATCATTCTACAGGTAAACCGGCAATCGCTCACAGGGATCTGAAGTCTAAAAATATTTTAGTCAAGTCAAATTTAACATGCGTAATCGGAGATCTCGGTTTAGCCGTAAGACATGACGAGACACGTGATACGGTTGATATTCTGGCTACAAATCGAGTCGGGACAAAGCGATACATGGCACCTGAGGTGTTGGACGAGTCGATGGACAGTCAGCAGTTTGATCCTTTTAAAAGATCGGACGTGTACGCCTTAGGACTTGTATTGTGGGAGATGGCGAGAAGGTGTAGCGTTGGTGGGATGCAGTGTGATAAATATCAACCACCTTATTACGACGTAGTTCCTCCTGACCCGTCTCTTGAAGAGATGCGGCGTATCGTTTGCACGGAGCAAAGACGACCGAGTATACCTAATCGTTGGCAAGCGGACCAAGTTCTTCAGGCTATGTCGAAAATAATGAAAGAGTGCTGGTACCACAATCCTGCTGCTCGCCTCACCGCTCTACGTATTAAGAAGACCCTCGCGAATATTGGAGCTGAAGAACACATCAAAATATAATTAAAACCTTCTACCTCGTCTCACCAAGTGAGAACATTTCGTTTTACTAACATATTTTCCATTTTTATATACCTATAACCTATTGTAGTGCCCAAGCAATTTTCGTATTTTCAATACTACGTCACCGTACAAATTAATACAATATTTAAGGAATTCAGTAAGAATGTTACTTTTTTTAAACGATGAATTTAATACCAATATTACCTATATAATTACCAGTTATTGATAAAGTTGTTATTTTATTTCCAAATTCAATCATTAAAGTATTATAAAGAAATATGTAAAGAGCGTTTTTAAACCATCTGTATTTGGTATGATAAAAATATTATAGATTTGTCACATAGAATATAGGGGGCAAAAGTTAGTCATAAGTTTTAAACATATATATGTAATCGATAAAAAATAAGGATTCCAGAAAAACAAAAATTTATTCATACACTGTAAAAGCTACAATAATTTTCATTCAGATCTGTTTTCAAAACAGATTTAAATATTTTATACTTTCTATTTCAAATAGTGACATATTTTTTTCTTCAAGTACAATAAAGAAAAAACAGACTGGATTAATATAATAAGTATGTACATGGATTCCAATGGCATCATGGATTCCAATTTTAAAAGTTTTTCTTGACCCATTCAACCCACTTACAAAGAATGTTTTTGACTGTTAAAATAATATTAATTCTTTATTTTGACTACGTGTGTCGTAATTTTTTTTTTGCGTAAAATACTTCGCACATCTCATAGTTCAGGGAGGCGAAAATCATTTACACGCACAACTCTTGCAATTCTTTGTGAATTTTTAATTAAAATATGTACTTAACATATAAATTTAATTGAAACGGAACAAAATAACCATTTCTTTTGCAATTTCGATCCCGATTCTGTCATTATGATATTTATTATGAGTATTGTTTTGAGAATATATGTACTAATATATTATGGAAATCGTTGTGATTAGTATATGAATAATTTTGCCCGATTGTATATTTTTCGTATTTTAGGCAACGAACACATCGGTGTCGGTTAATTATGTTTTAATTTAACATTCGCTGTAATTTATTTAAGACTTATATTTGGGACATGCTAAGGAAGAAAATGGGATAAAATCCCAATGGCTGTGAAGGTTAATTTGGTTTGGTAGAGTTTGAGAATCGCTGAAGCCATTTTTATATTTTTTTTATAATCGAATCATATCTATACAAAATACTTATAAAATTTAATATTTCATTTTGAGTAAGAAGTTTAAGTCATATTTTAGAATGTGGACTTGCCTTAAAAGGGTTAAATATTATATTTCTGTTTTCTTTCTGTCTTTATTCATAAAAAGGGTCAAACAACAGAAACGGCATAACACATTATACTGAATGTAAGAAAGGAAATTATTTTGAAATTTTTTTTTTTTAATTCAAACGAATTATCAAATATATTAATATTATAAATATCTTTAATTTATTTTTAAATAAGACCTCTTGTTTTATTTGATTTAAATCATACCATCTTTGGAAATATTTTTTTTTCTTTGATTGCATAATGGTTATTATTTCTTATATTTTGTACAGAGCTCGCCATTACGATAGTATTTCTTTAGTTTTGTATATTTTTATATAAATACAATATACTTGCGTAAAAAATGTATTATACTATAATAGTATTAGCAACACCTATTTCGCTCTCACTTATAATATCTTTAGTTGTAAATCACTTAACTGCCAGTTTTTTTTATTACTTAAGTAAACAGAAGCATTACTTTGTATCATAATATCAACAACCTGGCTATCTCAAAAAATGCAATACATATAGTTTTATTCCAATTAGTTAAATTCAGGGGTCGCCAAACTGTTAATCTTTAAAAGCCAAAAATGAATACCACAATAATTTACAATTTTTTTCTGAAGCTCTTTTTTTTAAAATTAAGATATCAACTGAGGGTGTTTGATGGAGTTTCAATATAAAAATCCTCTTTTACAGTACGGCTGATCTCAATGAATTTAGAACTTATAATAAATTTTTATTTTCTAATTATTAGACAAGGCTTACTAAATAAAGAATTTATAATTTTAAAAATGTATGCATTTAAAAAATCGTTTCATTTTTGACATTAGCTCTTGTGATAAAAAGTTTTGTAACCACTGACATTCTTTCTGTATTACGATATTGGCTATAGTTAGTACCAACCTAATAAACATTTATAGAGCAAATACAAAAATTATTAAGGTGTCGATATTACTAACCGGGCTCTATTAGTGTCCGGATTTAAATAAATTTGAGAATAGGACCGCAAGTCCGAAGAGAGCGAAATAGTTATTTTCTTTACAAGTTAGGCTACCTTGGTAAATGTATAGTATTATTTTATTTTCTGTTCGAACCATTAACAAAATATTATGTTGTTAATTGCTTTTAAAGTGACTCTCATTACAGTATTTTACTAATTTAAACAATGGACAGCTAGCTGACTGTAATTAATTGCAGTTGTTGAGATCTTTCAAATTATTTTCGACGCGTTTAAGTTAATGAACCGAAAAGCAATGTTTTACGTGTTTAAACAAACTCGAAAACTATACCACCAGCGTCACACTCAATTTTACGCTAACTCCAAAAGCGTTTTACTCTGCAACATTTTTTTAACTTCACATACATTTTTTTGAACGCAAAGTACATAACAATAACTTTGTTTAATGCCGCCCTCCTACACAGCAAAATACCAAGTCGTAAACATAAAATTATAGCCTTGGTAAATGATCTCATAAAGGAAGCATTTTTATTTTTTTTTTAGTACGATATAAAACTGTGTATTCATTATAATTAAACCGTTGTGCTTATTACTAATTAATTATTCACATTCACCGAAATGGGGCACTTTTTGTTTTGAAAAAGGAAGAAAAAAACATTTTTATTCATGTTTTTAATCGAGGTCAGTATTATTTTAAATTCAATAGAATATTGTATAGTATCATTGCTTTCATTGAATTATTTTTTTCAAACATACCTTAGTCCAAACTAATCAAGACTTTTTCGAGAAATAATTGAGATTGTGGTGATTTTTTTTATCTTGCTTTTGATCCTTCCTTCCTCGAGGACACACTAGACGTAGCCATCCATTAGAATGAAAACGGTGGTCGAATAGTTTTATTTCTGTACGTATCTCGAAAATATTTAAAATTACTGAATATGACAAATGAAAAGTCAATGGATTTATCGCCGACGTTCTGAAAGAAGACGCTAATTCAAAAATATTGTTTTTAAGTAATTGGAGTTTGAAGTTTTTCGAATGTTTGAAATGCTATATCTTTTTCATTTAGTTTGTTTGTACAAAACAATTTTTAAGTAAAACTAATTTATTAAAATAAGTGGGTTCTTCCATACAGTATAGTTGGTAATAAGGAATGTTTTGGTTTAACTAACTCAATGTGTAATATTTTCGTTTTAGTGTTTTCATCCAGAACAGCGACTATCGTTAAATTTTTATGTCATTTTAATCAGGGGTCCCAACCTTTTTTTGCTCCATTCCCCTTTTCATCAACGTTCAGAATATACTTACTCTTACTCAAAAGCTGCTTTCCAAATATGCATAAATTAATGTAATATTGAGAAAAAAACAATAGTCCTGGAAGTCTAAAATTCACCCCTAGGGTATGAGAGAATCCCCATTTGTTTGGGAACCACTGATTTAAATGACGCAAAAAAATCTTGTATCTTTTTATTTCTAATCCGCCATCGCCTATCGCTATTATGTACATGTCTTTTATTATTTTGTTATACAATCTATAATTTATTAATAAGTGTATTATTTTTTACCTTCTTTTTTATTATGTGAAATAAATATAATTTACACCGTTATAATGCATTCCGTAAGTGAGTTTAAGATTGTATCTTAATACAAATATGTAATCTTAAGACACCTCTATCTGCTACTTATTTTTGTTTTTGTGTTACCATTGTATAATATATGTTTGTTTTCCTTATTATTTATGTAAGATATCTTTTTTTTAAACTTATATTTTGATCGGCAAATGATTTAATTATAAGATTCAAGAAAAAATATTTCTTCAATATGTTTGTATTGTTTGTATTTTCACATGGATGTGTACCTATATGCCTGAAAAACTCAACCCTGGAATTATTATTACACATATAAATGAATTGTAATATATTTTAAAATCAATCTGTAGGTATTGGATTGCTTAAAAACTGAAGGATCTTTTTGTAATACGAAGCAATGATAAGATAAAATAAAAAACAGGTCTGAGTATTATACAAACACATTTTTTTATACTATTTCCACATTCTTTATATCGATCAGAATTAATTTAAGACATCGACTGAGGGTGCTTGATAGAACTTCAATATCAAATCTCAGCAATTCAAATTTGATCAGGATTAATGTTCCTCGGCGTGGTGCGGTCCCTCTACGTTACTCTGCCCAGAAAATCGGCTGAGCAGGCCAATGCAACATATGCTCTGCATAATATTAACATTTTTGTAAATATCAATAAACCATTTTTTTTTTGTATTTATTTTCATTTACAACTCTCAACTTATGATTCAACAACCCGAGCGAGAATTATGTAGGTATTTACCTGAATTAAAATTATTACATTTTCAAAAAAATATTACTATTTTATGAATTAATTATTTATTTAAACTGTATTAATATTCAAAAACGAAAATTAAAATAATAGTTTGTATTGCAGTGCGCGCCAAACCGAGATTCGTCCTCAGGGGTTCTAAAATTACTGCGCGGCCGCGCGCTTACTAAGTTTAGAGGGCTTTATCAAAAGATGAAAAATAATTCTAAAAGAGGTTATCTTAACAGGATTTATTTTTCATCAGTCGATAACGCTCAAGATGAACGAGGACTGAAAACTAATCTATAATAAATGTGGAATTAGTACAAAAAATGTGATTAAAAAAAATAGTGTATGTATATATAATGCCTTTCCACCAAAGATGAGTTGAAGTACTTAGTTCCATGTTTGAATTTGAAAACCTCAAAATGATTGAATCTAACATACAACAGAATTTGCAGAGAATTTTGTTTAATTCTTAGGGTCAATGTTGTTTGTTTGTTGTGTTAAGCTTGTACGTTTTTTTTTGTATTATAAGAGACTGTTATTGTATGTAGGTATATTAGTAAACATGTCAGTGTGGCTAATTCATTGACAATGCATTTGCTGACGACCAAAAGTCAAGATTGAAGTCAATATTGATTGAATATCACATAATATATTATATTAAACTTAATGTTTATAATGCTATTATGTAAGATGGAAATAAATTTTTATGTTTGAAATCGTTCGTGTTTTCTTCTTCCACAGTCAATCGTCTGTATCTAGTAAATTCTTATTATAAGTCTAACTCCGGAAACGTGTGGCATAAAATTAAAATTCCTAGTGATGAGCTTACTAACTTTTTTCTCTAAATTATACTATTATAGTATTCCAAAAAAAACAACGAGAGATCTTTTGTAGAATACAATCGCCGTAAATAGCAAAATTCCATAGGATTGAATTCAACAAAAGCAAGTTTGCAATCCTCGCGCTGTTTTTGCGAACATTAAAATTAATCCCTTCATAAATTGTCAGCCTTACTAGAACATTACCGCCGTACAAATTAATGACTTATCTATCTATTTATTTAATTAAATATACCATTTTATACAATCTATGGGATTTAAAAAAAAAACAAATTTCGCATATTCGCAAGTCTGAAAGAATGAAACAAAGGGAATATCATATCACAATTTATTTGAATATATTATCTAGTTATTTAACCTAGTTTAATCCAACCTATCATTCGTGTGCTCGAATGCCTGAAGATGCCGAAAGGCGAAACCCGGGTCGTTAGTGACAAAATACATGGAAGTGTACAAAATCTCAATAATCCAAATTTAATATTGAAATTCCATCAAGCACCCTCAGTCGATGTCTTAAATTATAGTTTAACTTCTCTTAACTACTCACTCAAGCTGTAAATTCCTAGCCTATGTATTATAATAAAACAGTATAAGATCTTAATAAAGACACACAACTAAGGTAATTACTAATTTATATATTTCCACTACTCATTTATAGCAGTATCGTTATATATTTTTAATGTAAAGTTTTACATGCCTCTTTTCTATGTTCTCCTAACCACTGTTTTCCAAGCTGAAAACTTCTAGCCTATACATAATAAAACAGCAGAATAATCCCAGTCTAAAAAGTATCCCCACTGATGTCAAGAATATATATATCGTCAGCTTTACTAGCAAATTACATATCTACATTTCAGCAAAATGTTCAGGATAGTTTTAAAACTTAATTAAATCAGTCTTAACCAATATTATTGTATGGATTCGGTGGTAACTTTGTGGAAGTTCATTTTTAATATGAAATTAAAATTGATAACTAAGTTATTCCACTTGGTTTATCACTAACGTGACGCGTTTTGCCTCTTTAAGAAGCATCTTCAGACTAACCATATCGCAAGGTTGTTTATTTCTAAGGTAAACAATGATTCTAATTCTTTCATTAAAATAAAGGGTGGGGGAGGGTTTTATTCCATTCTACTGGACGTGAGGAGGGGATAAGGCATAAACCATTTACAAATCAATTACTGGTAACTTGGAGGTGAAAAAACAAGAGGAATAAATTTAATAATGGTGA